>CP136062.1:136500350-136785350 GCA_032622095.1 Siphonodentalium dalli | reverse complement strand
AACATCTGGTTTCCATGGCAACGGCATCAAATATTTGGAGAAAAGATGAAAAAGCTCACTGTTGGTAACCCGATGAGCCTTGTGTTTGAAAAAATTATATGAACTCATAGTGTCATTAATGGTCCATCAAACGGACTGCCATAGAACATATAGGGTCTAGGTCAATTGCTAAGGTCAAGGTCATTGGAAAAATGTAATTATACATATTTTATAAATTGTCTCATATTCCACTACCCCTAGCACATGTATTAGTCATAAAAGCAATCCCCTTCATAATACACAAAACCATCAGGATAAAATCTGGTTTCCATGGCAACGGTATCAAATATTTGGAGAAATGTTGAAAAAGCCCACTGTTGGTAACCCGACGAGCCTTGTGTTTGAAGAAATGATGTGAACTCATAGTGTCATTAATGGTCCATCAAACAGGCTGCCATAGTACATATAGGGTCTAGGTCAATTTCGAAGGTCAAGGTAATTGGAAAAATGTAATTATATGTATTTTAGAAATTGTCTCATATTCCACTACCCCCAGCACATGTATTAGTCATAAAAGCAATCCCCTTCATAATACACAAAACATTTGAACCCATCACCACGTTCAATTTGTATGATATAATTGATACAAGACGATCACGGTCAACATGTCTCAACATTTATAGTTTATATTTATTCACATTATAAGTTTTATAGTATTTGAGGCAGTACTTAAATCAAAATACATTACCCTTTAGAGACCATCAGACCAAAATAAACACAATTTTGTGAATTTAGTAACTAAAGCACTATACTTCACAAACATGTTCCTTAGTTATGGTGGAAACTTTATGAATGGGGAGGGGGTGGCTGCGTGTATCAGGATTAAATATGGCAACGACATAAAATATTTGGAGAAACGTTGAAAAAGCCCACTGTGGAAACCAGATAAGCCTTGCAGTTATTCAAATACAAAAGTCACGATCCAACTCCAAATTAAGGGATCAACGGACCCAAATAAACACGATTGTATGATTATGTTTGTATATACTAAAGCACGAAACTTCACATATAGGATGATTAGTTATAGAAGCAACTTTTGGGATGTGGTATCCGATGGGGGAGTCGTATTATCTTTCAAATATAGCAAGCCTGCATATTAGTGCCCTAATGTTTTCAGCCAATCAGGATAGTCCACAGTTGTCAAGGTTACTAATGGGGTGATGGTTTCTGGAGCAAAATTAGGATATATTTTAAAACACGACCATGCAGAGTCAATATTACAGAGAGGAATTATGATGCCAATTTTAACCTATGCTCACATCTAACTGGGATCAATGCACATTCCTATTTCTTACATACAGCGGGGTCCCGTATGGAATGTATTTCCTAATCCTTACAGAAAACGGGGTCCCTTAAGCATCGCGACTATAGTATCTAAAGCATGAAACTTGGCATATTGGTCGAGTGACCTCAAGCTGAACATTGTTGGAGGTGGTTACCCGGATGGGATGAGATTGATCAAGTTCAGGTCAACATAATCTATGTCAACATTACCCCCTTATACTTTTATCATTTGTAGGCATTTAATTGAAATATGGGATATATTGAACTTTCTCCGATAGCATGGACCTTTTACAAAACCCGGCTGGCAAATGACTCGAACAACCACAATGTTTGCATCTTTTTCATTGTCTCATTCAAATGCTCAAGCAAACCCTCGACTGATGGGATATGTCCGCTAAAAGACAGTGGGGTACGTGTGGCAGAATGGCTGTGCTATCAGGCAGTGTGTAATATTATGAATATAGAGTGGCTTATGGCACAATGGATTGAGGGAATATGATGCTTTGCGACTCTTAGGGTTTGGTTAAAAGGCTACTGGCACAATGTAAGGTCGCAGCCGTGGACTATTTATAGAAGATAATCAATTGATGACTGTTGAGTCACTCGCCTGACTGTAAAGACTGAGAATACTCGGACTCTGAAGATCACAACAGTTAGTACATATAGGGACGTCGCTTGATGGTCTCCGTTGCGCAGTTGAGTGTCGACCTTGAAACTTTAAACTGCAAGCCCGACCCCCCAACATAGTCCTTATGATGTCCCATCCCAACTGGAGCAAACATACACCTAAGTTCGTAAAATTCCCTTACACATCCCCTTAGATTGGAAGTGATGCATCCAACCTGACATGCCCTCTTCCTTTTTTAAAGGCCGACCCCATTCAAACATATTTTATTCCCAACTTTCCATGGACCCTACACACCAAAACGCAATTTCTTGACTGGTCAGACCCATTTTAACAAATCTAACCCAAGGACCTTCCATACTATATATAGTCTAAACAGGACTGATGGCCCTTGAGAAAATGTTTTAAGAATAACTATTGACGACAATAGTTAAGTCCCTGGCTCCGCCCATATTGGACAAAGTGACCTAATTTTAACACATCTGAATCAGTCACACAATGGTCCTTATCAAATATAAGCTGAATAGGCCTGATTGTTCTTGAGACGGTGTTTTAAGAAATGCTATAGAGGGAACGAGTTATAAACCTGGCTCCAACCCAATTTGACCTGGTGACCTCTTTTGAACCAATCTGAATCCCAGTCACCCAATGATTCTCCTACCATATATAAGCTGAATAGGCATGATGGTTCTTGATAAGAAGACATCTTAAGAACTACTATGGATAGACAGTTATGTCCCTGGCTCTCTTGAACAAATCAGTATCCCTGTCACTCAAAGACCCTCCATATCAAATATAAGCTAAATAGCCCCAATGGTTCTTGAGAAGATGTTTTAAGAATTACTATAAACGGAAAAAGTTATGCCCCAAGCTTGGCCCCTTTTCAACCCGGCGACATCATTTGACCAAATCAGAATCCCAGTCACATGGAGACCATCCACAATATATATATATAGAATAGTAGAAAGTTCAAACGTACAGTGGTATATATAGATAACATGTGATTAAAAACACAAACACATCATTTGGCTTTAAAACTAGGCCTTTCACGGCTTCAGGTCCGATTTTCAGGTTCCGCCATTTTTATTTTGTATTGTGGCGTCACTTCCGGGAGGTTGGTAGATGATGCCATGATTAGATGATGGAGTTTAGTTTCGGATTCAAAAGCTTCCGGAATTTTTCTTCCTTTTGAAGTCTTTTGAATCTGCTAACTTCCATCATCTTGTGTAATGGGAAAATCCGAAAGGATTTACAGCCACAGTCATCGAGATATCCCTTAAGGGAATCATCCGTAATGCCGGATGTTTGATCTGCGAGCGGTGGATCCGTGTTCTTTCCACAAGGGAATTTCCCGTCTCTCCAACATAGAATTCCCTACACCCCGAACATATTATAACATAAATTAGATTTTGGGATTTGCAGTCCATGTCTTCATTAGGGCGAACATCTGGTAAATTCTTTAACAGGAAGTGTGTCCCGGTTAATATACAGAAACATGTCCCGCATCTGGGGTCGCCACATTTGGTGATTTCTTTATCTCGTTTTTCACCACTGTCAAACTTGGCTCGTGTTAGAATCTTTTTTATATTCCAAGGCTGTCGCTTGCTCTGTAGTAAGTGATCAGTTTTTACCAATTGCTTCATCTTTGGATTTTTGTGAAGCATTGGTATCAATGATTTAGCCATTTGCATAACATTTGGATGGCGAGGATTGTGTGTAACCACAAAAGGAATGAGATCGGGATTGCATTCTTTATTTTTGTCTGTGCGGAGCTCTATGAGAGGAATTTACTTGGCTGCAACAATACCATTATCAATTAGTTTTTTCGGGTATTCTTGTGTCAAGAGGAATGTCCGGAGTTCTTCCAGTCGGATGTTTCTCTGCGCGACATCGTCCACAATGGTACAAACCCTCCGTGCGAGGGAATGCGGAACATTTCGTTTGGTGTGTGATGGATGACACGACTTAAAGTTTAAATACTGATGCGTGTCGGTAGGTTTATAGTAAATATCCGTCGTGATTCGTTCTGCTGATGTTTTCACGGGGACATCAAGGAATGGCAACTCATTATTGTCGGTTTCTATCGTGAATTGTATTGCCGGATTTAGTGAGTTGATGATATTGTGGAATTCATTCAAGCCCCCTTGAGTTGGGTCCCAAATGAGAAAGCAGTCATCAATATAACGTTTCCACGATTGTCGTATATATGTTGCATATGAATCGTCGAATTTATTGGACATGATCTCGTGCAATTTTGCTTCTAGATATCCCACTGTTAGATTTGCATAAGTTGGGGCTACTTTAGTGCCCATAGCAGTACCAATTATTTGTCGATAGAATCGGTCGTTGAAGAACAAAATGTTATTTTCCAATACAAGTTGTAGTCCTTCAGTGATAAACACTTTTGTGAAGCGTTTATCTATTGATTCTCTGCATTTATCGATCCAATATCGTATAGCTTCCAAGCCTAAATTATGTGGAATGGTGCTATACAGACTCACAACGTCAAACTAGCTAGTATAGCGTCTTGTTTGACAGTCCTGGGTAGGGTTCGGATGAACTGTATATCGTCCCGTAGATAACTTGGAATATTAGGTAACAGTGGTTTTAACAGAATGTCCAGAAGGTTACTCGATCTGTGCGTCTGACATACTGTGCTACCATGGTCCTTGACCTCGCTCATATAGGCATGTTTCTGGACCGATCGGACAACAGTTTGCCCAGACGCTCTATATATATTCTTCCCAAAAAGAGGCGATCACAAAGAGATCCCTAAATAGCCCGGACGAAGTCGGGCACATCAGCTAGTATTATATATTTCTGAACGAAATTGTGATATTAGTAATAGAGCAACAAGTTCACTAAAATGATAATTTGGACAGTATTTGTGCTAATGGCAGCTATGGAAACTAGATTATATTTTCTACATATCCACCTTTTTGTTGCAAAGTGAATGAACGTCTCATATATGACCAGTTGTTAAAATTAATTCAGGACAAACTTGGGGAAAGTATTTATAAATATAATCATTTTCAATCGAAAATGTCCTTTTTGCAGCAATTGTGATTACAGATCTGTTTTATCAGGAAAATAATAATCCAACCTAAAAAAATATAATAATAAAACACATTCGCTTTATATGCATGCAATATGGCTATTTAAATGTTTTGTTCATAAGAATAAACTTAACAATCACCTGATTTATCTTTAGCGAATTATAAAGGCCGTTTTGCCGCATATACCATAAACAAGCAGTACTTTAATTATATTTTTGGGAAGAAATAAATGTTGCTTAAACCAAAAATGTACTACTTAAAATGTGATTATATAAATTATTGTTGTCAAATGTAGACAGTATCCATCTTAAATCAAGTGCATGATATCATATTGAAAGCGACGATGGTGCCCTAATTGGTGTGCGAGATTATAAGCGAGATCATTGAGTCGCTACCATATTGGATCCATCCGGCCCCCACTCCGCTGTTAATGTTCATGGATTCCATATGGAATTATTACATATTCAAAAGCTCTTTATATGGAATGCTACTCCAGAACTTTGACATGTAGCAGTAGCACCGAATGCACGGAGTGGGGCTGAATGGATCAAATATGGTAGACCCAGTGATCTAGCTTATTATGGGGATTGCTTTCGGGCCTAACGCACTAGGTTTGGCGGAATATGATACAATTAATATAAAATAGACCAATATATTGAATTTTTGTCCCAATGACCTTGACCTTAGCAAATGACCTTGATCATATATGTCCTAGTGGCCCAGTTCGTTTGATGGGCCATTGATGTCACTATGAGTTCACTTCATTTGTTCAAACACACGGTTCATCGGGTTGCCAACAGTGGGAGTTTTCAATATTTCTCCAAATATTTGATGCCGTTGCCATGGAAACCATATTATATCCAGAAACATGACCCCTCACTCGGGCACCCCTATCCAAAAAGTTTCCACACTAACCAAGCTACATATATGTGAAGTATCGAGCTTTAGTTACTAAAGTTACAAACCTCGTGTCTATTTTGTTCTGATGGTATCTGGACAGTAATGTATCTTGACTTATGTTATTGCAACAAATATTAAAAAAATTAGTACTTAAAATGTGGGTATGTATAAATTTAATGTTGTGACAGTTTGACATTGATCATTTTATATCAATTGTGTCATATATCAAATTGACATGGTGATGGGCCCTAATTTTTTAGCATTATGATGGGGGGGGGGGTTCTTTTGTGTGACTAAGGCAATAGGGGTAGCGAAATATGAGACAAAAGTCACAATTAGGCGATTTTTTTGGGCCTAAGGGACCCCACTAACATGTTCACAGTTCATCAATGCCCAGATAGCGATCGGTTTCAATTTCAGGTTTGTGGGAACTGGATCTACGTCCCACCAGAAGGCGTCTTTTGTTAAAATTACCCCAAGTAATATATTCTTCAGGCCTAAAATTAAACTTGAAATGTTCTATACGTCCTTAACTTGTTTCTTTGACCAGGTGTACTACGATTATCATTAAAATCTCATTGTACCAACATTTGTCCGTATATACTCATTAGTGGGCTAATTACATTTAGTTTTTTAGTAAGATTTGTCTTCCATTATTCTCCTTTCACAGCGTTTGCTTGGTATTATATTCATCCAAAAATCCCAACCGCGTCCTCATAAATCCAACCCAGGAATTTCCCTCTTTGTTAGCAAGCTCAGTAGAAACATTGAAAACATTCGAGATAAGAGTATCTTTAGAGCTTTTTAAGGTTTTATAGTAATTTATCAAATTATGCAGAAAGCTCAACATCAGAGGATATCTACCTGTGTCCTTCATGGTAGCCAAATGAGAACTATAGTCAGTGGTCCTGTCACTGTCGTAAAGAAATACCGGTTTAACTGTGTGATCAGATATGTGGGTACGTATTTTAATTTTTGGTATATTGCCATTGCTAAAGGTTTTACTAAACTTAAAATAAGCTCGGAAACCTTTAGCATAAGTGTCATGTCTTGCTACAGAAAAAGTTCCACTACGATGAAATAATACACCAAGAGCGGGAGTTTTTGATAACCTTGTTTTGAAACTGGAATTTGTTAGTATTGTCCATTCTTCCAGCTTTGTTAAGTACTACACATTATACTTGTCGAAGTTAGTGCTAAGCCCCCAGTCAATAGAGTAAGTATTGAGAATTGACTGAAGGCCCGCCTTAGACTTCGAGATGACCAGGTCGTCGGCATATAGTAAGCAGTTCAAATTAATTTGTCCCAAACTAACTACTGTAGAATTTAACTGCAATGCCATCAGGAAGGTCATTTATAAAAATATTAAAAAGAGTAGGGCTTTGTGAATTACCCTGTCTCACTCCCACGTCAGAGTCAAAAAAGGCAGAGAGGTCAATATAATTTTTAACACTTAATGTATTTCCTTTGTTCATACTTTTCATTAATTTATAGAATTTGTCACTAACTCCAATGGATCTTAGATTGTATAACAACCCCTCGGGCCATACCGTACCAAAAGGATTCCTGAAGTCGATGAAACATGTCAATAGCTTTTCTTCTTTTTTGTGTGAATATTTTTCGATTAGAGTCTTCAGTATGAACATGTGATCTACCCTTCTCTTCTCCCGACAAAAACCAATTTGTTCTTTGCAAATTATTCCACGCGATACTAACAATTTTGAGAGCCTGTTACTAAGTATTCTGGAGAACAGCTTAGAAACTGAACTGCTTACCCCGACAATTGCCCTTTTTGTAGATTGGAGTATTTAGGCTGTATGTCCATGCACTTGGAAACATACCAGTAAAATTTGATTAAAAATATGTCAGATGGCCAATGAGTTCAGGATGTGAACTTTTAAACATTTCACTTATTAAAGAATCAGGTCCTGCACTTTTGTTATTTTTGAGAGCTTTTATATTAACAGTAATTTCTTCAGATGCGATAGGATAATCAAGTTCAGTTAATATAGCTTGATCCTCCAAAGCTGGAAATAATTGTGAAATGTCTAACTTCCCACCCTGGTTGTTAGAATTTAGTAAGTTGCTGAAATAGTCTGACCATTCATCAGTAGGGATAATACTCCCTACGTTATTGTGAGTATCGGACGACCTAATCCCAGAGAGTAGAGACCCGAGAGCTTTTGGAGTTTTCTAAAATATTCTGATGACGTTCCTTATATTTATGTTCTTGTGTTTTGTGGTATAATTTGCGAAAGCTGATAAAAGATGTTCTTATCAGTGCCCATAATGTTTATAAAAAAATTGGACTTTGCTTCCAAAGTGCGTCTCATATTTTCAGGGATAAGTCAAACCATTTAGGTTTTAAAGTCTTTACCGGTTTATTTTTGGTGCTGTGAGATTTTTTCTTTAAACTTTTATCAGCAGCTTCACATAGATTACTGTTGAAAACTGGACTAAATCATCAATCACGGTCGAATGATTATTTTGTATATCTAGTAATCTCTGAGTGCTGGAATTTTTCAGTATGGTAGGAAAAAGTTTTGATGAATGGACATTCCAGAAGTATTTATCCAGTAGTGGACGGGTGACATGATTCTCAATTGTTTAGAGGTTAAGTCTAAATTAACGTGCAAGGTCGAAGTTGTTTGACAATGGTCTGAAATTAAAGCATTTAACTCATGCACATGAAATCAATTAATAAAAGGTAAGACATGATGCGACACATACTGTAATCGACAACGCTGCTACCCTGAGGGTGTAGCATGTCAGTTTTCTAGCAAAATCTCCATTAGTTCTACCATTTAAATATTTTCAATCATGTTTGGAGACACATGGCAATCAGAGACTTGCCCCTTTCAGTTACATTATTATCCTTACTGTTTCGAGAGTACACATATATATCGAGTTCGTTTTGAACAAATTCAGGAAGGTGATCATTACCTTCGGTCGTGTCTTTCAAATTTCCAGTCCGAGCGTTAGTATCACCAAATAAAATAGTCTCACCTATGGACGAGTATTTTTAAATGTCCGTATCAAGCCTCCGAGAATTTGGCGAGTTCTCCGGTGGGTTTTATAGAAAGCAGATGTAAACGTATGTTGGTATATTGAAGAAATCATGGCATACTTTAAGCCAAACATAGTCATTATATGTCACAGGTTGGTATTTTACACCCTTTCGTATGTTCTCTTTGATATAAATAGAGAGGCATCCGTCATGTTTTTTTTAGCCTTGATAAACTTTAGACTAATAATATGAAGAGCATTATATTCTTTAAGTGCAAGGCAGGACTCAAGAGGGCAATGTGTCTCTGATAAACAGAAGATATCGTGGCTTGTAAGCTATTAATGCATTTAGCATCTTTGAACTCGTTGAAGCCCTTGTATATGATTTATCCGTTTATGTTCCAGGAACTAATTCGTAGAGACGATTTGTTCAATATTTGTTATACAATATACATATAGCAATAAATGGCGTTATCGCTATAATGCAAATAAATCTTGTGTGATTTTCTTTAACGAATCGAAACGAGATTTTTCAAGAAATAGTCGAAAGTTCGTATTAGGTAGTGATTCAACAAATGAATGTGGCGATATAACTCACATGGGTGTTCCGTTGAATAAATTTAATATCAACAGTCAACTTACGATAAAATATAAGATACAATTCTAAGTACATATATGTCACTTTCAAACTGGTTTGTATCCAGAAGGTGTAACCCCTGCCAGTTGCACGTTCTTGTATCAATCAACTGTACTCCCCAGAGGACTGTATGTTGCAGAACTGTTATGGGGTTTATGCCAAAACGATAGTGAGCGATTAGAACGTATTCATCGATTCTGTCTCAAGAACTTTCAAGGTCTGCACCAGCGAACCTCTACAGTTATCGCTCAATGTCTAGTCGGTTTGGGATCACTGCAATGTCTTATTGATAAAAGGAAATTATCGCTATTCGGTTCTCTCTGTAACTTGAGTGTTTCACGTAAAACTGTTAAACAGGTTTTTCTTGTTCGCCTTTATCAATATATTTATACTTGTAACACGCCAAATAGAAATGCAAATTGTTTCTCTGATATTAATTCCATTTTTCATTCATATGGCTTCTCTGACTATGTTTTGATATACGGTAACCCAGTTTATTTCCCTGCAAAGTCACATTGGACTCAACTTATCGAAGACACAATTTCAAATTACCATCTGGTCGTTTCGTACCATATTTTTTGGTCGTTTCGTACCGCATTCTTTGGTCGGTTCGTACCATGTAGAAAATCAATTGGTCGTTTCGTACCGTGTGTTGGAAATGTGGAAAACACGGTATTTTATATATATATTTATATTAGGTATGTATAATTATTCATGTTTTGGAATGCGGCGAAAGATCTTATAAGATTTGCTTACATCGAATGTGAATAACAATCACGCTGACAATAGAATTCATCTGATTGACTGCGGGAAAGATCTTATGAGAGGTTCGTCCGCGTCAACACGGTCTTCAATGTGAAGGTTAGCACTCGTATATATTATACAATTTTATTTTGAACATCAACTTAACTTAATATTTAAAAACAAATCTGTAAAATTTATATATATTATACAATTTTTATTTTAAACATCAACTTAACTAAATAATTAAAAACAAATCTCTATGAATATTAATGTAAATGATTATTTATGACGAGTCAAATGTTGCTTTAACCAATATTGAAATTCATTTTGATCAATAGTTATATAAATATATACAGATATATACCAGTTTGTTATAACACTGACTTGTCTTTCCATGTTGCCACAAATGGCAGCACCGTACATGCAGCACCGGCGTTAGTCTAGAAGTTTACCGATATGCCATAAAGACAGCTACGCCAATAGATTGGGTCTGCACCGCATGCAACCAAACCACGACAGTCCAGCAGACAGTAGAAGATACGGCGATCGCAAACTTCGACATTGAAATGACAACGACGACTCCACCTCCAACCAGAATAGACCATTCGACCTTCGACATCGACGAAACGTTCAACCGGCCACGATGAATCGTCAATACTGCTCCCAGAACCACAGCTGATGGAAACCGACGATTCACCATCGACTTTCAAAAGGATTGACAACGGAACGAAAAGAGGCAAGCCAAAGCTAGTGTCCAACGACGGATTCAGCTTTACCGTGAAAAGACAGACCAGCAAGGCGACACATTGGTGGTGTTCTCATCGCCAAAAGACTGGAGCCTGCCCAGCTAACATCACAGCGAAAGATGATGTCTTCATAGTTTTAAATATAATTTATGTATCATTTATTAATTTATATTAATTGTAAATGTATGCAATGCAATAAAAAAATTCTACTATTAAGGTAACTAAATAAAATGAGTTTGTTCACATATAATTTGAAAATATTACAATATGACATTTAATTATAACATGATATTTATTTCATTTAAATATTATGTATATACTGACGCGGTATAGTAACATGCACCTGTCCCTTGGACATTTCATATATATATATATATATATATGTTGTGGCCATTCAGCTGACTGTACCTCGTGTGGGTGGTGCGACACGGAATTGCCGAGTTTGTTTTCTAAAATAGTGGAGATAAGAAATTATCGTGACATATCATTGATAATGATAATAAAAGACATCCCTGTAATTAAGTATATAAAAATCAACAAAGGCATTTCCATTTGTTAAATACCATGTGGCAAAAAAGAAATACAATGCTGAAACAGAATTTGGATTTATAAGATGCCCGACACTAAGTTAGCTTTGTAGTCCTTTCGGCCATATGGTGTGGGTGACCCCATTTGGTATCTCCATTGGCTGTCAGTTCCATATGAAAATCCGTAATTGTCATATATATGGTTGACGTTTAAAGTTGTGATTGTGTTGATTGTATGGCTTCCTTGTTTCCACAATACCAAGACATTTCTTGATGGTCGTTTTAATATTTGTAACAAGAATCGCAGTCATCTTACTGTCGAGGCGCACACCTTTGGCCGTATGCAGGTGAGGAGCAACCGAACCTGAGTCCCTATGTTGTTCTCACAGAACTTAATGTATGTACATCCAAACAGTCTATATTGAAGCTTGATGTTACACATTTTCAGCTTTTGATTTAATTCTTTATCATCATCTCTGGGAAAAGAAAATCTTGCACTAGAATTTTTTGAATCGGCTCGATCAGTTACTCATGTAAAGAGGCGCAAAGTCACATTGGACTCAATAGTCTGCGTTTTCAGTCGCACTTAGCTTTCAGTGTCATCAACATTAACATTGGGGCTGCTTAGTGAGTTCATGATATGAATAACTACACAGTCAAAGTCAAGGTCTTCAGTCTTTTCAATACCCAACATGGCCTCTTCCACTGAGTAAACAATCATCTTTTCGGATAAAAATATCTCGGTGTGAATTCTATCGAAGTGGGAATTCGCGATTCTTACTGTTTCTCCACCTTCGATTGGCTGTTGAAATCATATATGTAAATATCTGCCATTACTTCCTTTGACTTACACGCAATTTGGATGTAGGAAACATTTTTGAACTCAAGGACACATTTCTTCACCTCTTCTTGCATTGTTTGTTTGAGATTTGATTCAAACCCTATTGCTTCCACATCATGGGGGTCGCTGACTGTTGAAGATACAGCTTTAGACACTGAATTCATTTGCTGAAGAATGGTATCCAGGCTCTGCTTAATGTTTTCAATAGGTTTTTGAATTTATGCTAAGATGCTTTGCCTGAGGTCTTGTAACAGGTCATTCTTGATCTTGTTTTGGATTGGTACCTGAATCTCTTCAATAACGCTTTGTTTCAGGTCTCCGGTAACCTTGAACAAGGTTGATTCGATCCTATATAACACATCAGGTACGTTATAATTCCACGAATCATGTAAGTCATTGTCTTCCTCAAGTTGGGTTAGTTTTAATTTCGCAGTTTTGCTTGTAGCTTTGGATGAGTCTGGTTACCTGCCTCTGTCAGTTGCTCACGTGTATATGTCTGCTATGCTGTGTGACGGCTACATGTGTTGACTACACTAGATCTTAAGTTCGGTGTGGTGAAGTTATCAGGAACATGTACACATCGTTCACATGAGTATTTCCTATTAGTACTGGCCAGAGCAAATAGCTGGTCCGCAGGTAACAAGGTGAATGGATAGTGAATCCATTCCTTGCAATCATTACATTGAAGCATGCGTTCTCTGGTGACTTCGGTGTCACAACATTAGCTTCCACAGAAGTCTCCGCTTCGTCACCGGTATCTGAAACAGCTTCATTTTCACCATGGTAGTCCACAGAGTTGTTATCAGGAGTGTCTCTTTCCTGGATACCCAGCTCGTCAGCTTCCAACATATCACCACTTTCCGGTCTTGCGTTCAGTTGCAACTCCTTGACACAGCACAAGTCACACTTATGTCCTAAATCCTTTAGGCTTTTACGTGTCAAAAAACTTAAGTCCAAACACGAAGAGACAAACATCACCTGCCAACAGGAAGTTGTCAGCTTCGTTGACGTTATTGTAACATTTGTGCACGGAATTAGGGAACTTGATTATTGATAACTCGCACTCGCTCCATTGAAGAAAGATCCCTCTTTTCCGCCTGCGCGACACAGCATATAATTTCATCTTCTTTATACCCGACATCGTATTTGCTCGTATAATTTAATTATTTTCGATTTAAAACCTCGTGTTTTTTTTTAAATGTACACGTGCATTTACCCCGGAAGTTCCAGAAGTCGAATCTCTCCCAACATCCCAATATGGGATTGGAGTATAAGTTATGCAACTTATTGATAATCATCTCCCGTGTTGTCTTGCTCTCATGAAAAGACAGTAAAGAGACGGTAGTTCTGATCAGAAAAGGAAATCAGGTTTAAGTGGTTAAGGTGGTCACATATGTATTCATGTGTTCGGACCACCAGTTTCAGAACATGTACCATCCAAGTTAATGCGAGGTTGCGTTGCTCTCTGGGGAGATGTTGACAACTTGAGTGGTCAAATGCGATTTATGAAATAGCTCTGTGTCTTACTCTAGACACCAATTGTGGGTAAGGAAGATTTCCTCACAATTGGTCCAGAGCCATTGATCTTTAAATACATAATGGTGGTGTGTTGCTGCAATGGCACCCACAAGGAGTCGTATACATATAGTTATAAAATGTTTGCGCTCGTGGTAGGCCTGAGATGAAACGACCTGATGTTGAGATATAGGATTGCACTATTTCAAATAAACGGATATTTAAAGATGCATAATCCGAATTAACGCTCCTAAATTACTATCTCTTTGGCTTCGGGGGTAAACAGATATTTGATTCTAGTCGAAGAACACACCCATCAAAGCTCAGAGTTATCAGATATCTATTTTTTAAATTTGTTATTTTTCACCGCCTGTCAAATGTGGACCGACATATACCTCGATACCAAATTGCGTTGAACAAAATGTTGATATATAACACTGTCTTTCCATTAATTGCCTGGATTTTTTGTATAAAGAACACTGAAACAAATAATGATGTGCGTCTTCACAGTGATGACCGGATTGGCAAAATGAGTTGTTGGCAATAGGGTTCCGTTGGTTATTGACATTTAGGTCACTACAACTATTTCGTAATCTACAATGTAACACGTTCAAGTTTCGTCCTCCTCTTTTATAGAAATTCCAGGTGCACATGATCCCATGGTGGTTAATATCAGTGCCAAGTTTCAACGTGATTGACAAAATTGAAGAAATAAAAGCACGTTGTTACGCCGAGTTATGTAGTAACTGACGAGTTTTGTGGTAGCTCACGAGTTGTGTAGTAACAATCGACGAGTTTTGTGGTAGCTCACGAGTTTTGTAGTAAAATCGACGAGTTATGTAGTAATTTCAGGTTACGAGTTTTGTAGTAAAATATCGACGAGTTTTGTAGTAAAAAACAAGCTAACGAGTTTGGTAGTAATACTCGTCGAGTTTTGTAGCAACAATTTTTAGTCAGTTTCAAAGGCGGGTTTGGTCTTAATAAAATCTTATATAGTAAATGCAATGTTTTGTGTGTATTGTTTGTGTGGTGGACGTTAATGACACTGTAGCTCAACTTGATGTTGGTCCCTCGTCACTGCAATCGGCGCCGTTTCTCGGCAGATCTGAGCTAAATTTCGTACCTAGAAGTACTATGGCCATGCTATTAACTTGAACCTGGCCTCCATTACGTCAAACGTCGCGTCCTGACGTTAATGACATTGTAGCTCAATCTGATGGTGGTCCATCGTCATTCATCCGCTGTTTATCGGCAGATCGGGACGAAACTTGATACATAGACGTATTGTGGCCATGTTATTTATGTGCACCTGGTCCCGATTACCTCATGACGTCGCGTTCTGACGTTAATGACGTTGTAGCTCAACTTGATATTGGTTCCCCGTCACTGCTGTGCCGTTTTTCGACAGATATGAGCGAAACTTCGTACCTAGAAGTTCTATGGCCATGTTATTAACTTGAACCTGGCCCCCATTACGTCAAACATCGCGTCCTGACGTTAATGACATTGTAGCTCAATCTGATGGTGGTCCATCGTAATTCATCCGCTGTTTATCGGCAGATCGGGACGAAACTTGATACATAGACGTATTGTGGCCATGTTATTTATATGGACCTGGTCCCGATTACCACAGACGTCGCGTTCTGACGTCAATGACATTGTAGCTCAAATTGATATTGGTCCCTCGTCCCTGCTGTGCCGTTTTCGGCAGATCTGAGCGAATCTTCGTACCTAGAAGTACTATGGCCATGTTATTAACTTGAACCTAGTCCTCATTACGTAGGATGTCGCGTTCTGACGTTAATGACGTTGTAGCTCAACTCGATGATGGTCCCTCGTCACTCCTCCGCAGTTTATCGGCAGATCAGTTGGAAACTTGGTACATAGGCGTATTGAGGACATGTTATTTATGTGGACCTGGTCCCGATTACCTCAGACGTCGCGTTCTGACGTCAATGACGTTGTAGCTCAACTTGATATTGGTCCTTCGTCACTTCTGTACCGTTTTTCGGCATATATGAGCGAAACTTCGTACCTAGAAGTACTATGGCCATGTTATTAACTTGAAACTGGCCCCCATTACGTCAAACGTCGCGCCCTGGCGTTAATGGCGTTGTAGCTCAATCTAATGGTGGTCCGTCGGCACTCATCCGTCGTTTCTCGACATATCGGGGCGAAACTTCGGACCTAGAGGAATTATGACTATGTTATTAACTTGGACATGGTCGCGATTACCTCGGACGTCGCGTTCTGAAGTAATGACGTTGTAACTCAACTTGACGTTGACTTGACGAGTTTTGTGGTTAAATTGACGAGTTTTGTAGTAACAATCGAAGAGTTTTGTAGTAACATCGACGAGTTTTGTAGTAACAATTGACGCGTTTTGTAGTAACATCGACGAGTTTTGTAGTAAAACGATGAGATTTGTGGTAAAATTGACGAGTTTTGTGGTGACAATAGACGAGTTTTGTAGTAAAATCGACGAGATTTGTTGTAAAATTGACGAGTTTTGTAGTAAAATCGACGAGTTTTGTAGTAACAATCGACGAGTTTTGTAGTAACAATTGACGAGTTTCGTAGTAGCAATTGACGAGTTTTGTGGCAAAATTGACGAGTTTTGTAGTAACAAATCGACGAGTTTTGTAGTAACATCGACGAGTTTTGTAGTAACAATTGACGACTTTTGTGGTAAAATTGACGAGTTTTGTAGTAACAATTGACGAGTTTTGTAGTAACATCGACGATATTTGTGGTAAAATTGACGAGTTTTGTTGTGACAATTTACGAGTTTTGTAGTACCTTGGACCCATTTACAACAAAATACAACAGGATAACTCTCTGTCTGCTGTCAGTATATCAGTTAGAATTACATTATTTCTCTTTATTCTAAAAAAAAACATGCAGAAATTGTTTTTGAGTGGCGGGAACAATTGCTGTTTTGTCCCACTGACCAGACCCACCACCCCGTCTTACGCCCCACCCCCCCCCCCCCCCCACCCCCTGCGACGGTAATTATTTCTGTACCCGATTTAACCACACACACCCTGAGTTTATAGGAATGGCGAATATAAATTAATAAATCTGCTTGTGTAAAATTGAAAACGAGCGCCAAAGATAACGAAATTTTATCTGGTCACATATGTCAACACAGTTATAGGACGATTAAGCTGAACGTCGTCCAACCATCATCACGGGTGCATACTATAAGTTACAGGGCGTTTGGTTGGCGGATACGGTGTCATGTGAGGCGAAGTGAAAACAATATTGGGTGAGGCCACAGGACAACGTATCCGCCAACTAAACGCCATATAACGTATTTATTATGCCAACGACCCCGAACCAATTAAAACACTTTGTTATAGGCCTAACATTGAAGTGCAGTCGGGCCGTGAAGAATTTCTCCGAATCAAAATGGCGGAAGCCTCATGAGGAGACCCCATAAGTGTTCCCATATGGTTCAGTGCGGCCATACTACTTACGAAAGCTGATTGGTCAAACTTAATAGTCGGCATAATAAATGATTATTTGAGCTTTCATATATATACTCCACGCGAATCGCACCAATTCAGATTGACTCGTTCTTTTGTTATAGAGGGATTCACCATGTTGGAATAGGTTACACACCAGTAAATATTTTACATATACATGTATGTGTAGCCAAAAGAACTCGGCCTCACTGGGCGTCATCTTATTATTATTTTAAGTGCGGCTCCTATATAAGAGTGTACATTCGGATGTAATACAAAGTGACTGCACATTTTTGCTTTTTGTCAAAGTGGCAGTGTCCAGTGTCAGTTTGACAATTTAAGGAAACCTTTGCGACAATGTTTATGATTTTTTCCCCGGAGAGGTTAACGAGATACCGTGCACAGAAGAAGCCGAAGATCGAAAAAGTCGACCAACTATAATTCTACCCCCGGAAGTCATATTTTGTCCCAAACGTGTGTCACATTGTACTTACACGCACGAAAAAAGAGACACGCAGTCAAGCTGTGTGCGTTTTAAGACAAACATTTGACTGTAAAAAACACGGGACACCTTTTTCGTTTTTCGCACGATATTTCATTATTCTCTGCAGTAATGAAACCACAAAAACGCCTACCGGGCCCGGGTTGCCCAACATGCTGAATTAATTACCTGCAATGAAACTGACACATATATATTTTCGAAAGCATGTAGACAATGCCACTTTAAACAAGCCCTTAATTTGTTTTTGTTATGATACGTACCTGATTTGAAAATCATGATCGCTCTCTAGATTATCCATAAACCAGTGTCGAGTTTCGCGGAAAACCAAAACGTCGACGAAGCCGCCTCTTTGAAATAAAGCATGTTTCGGCAAAACTTGAAGCGAAATCAACACGTTGTAACTGATTTTTATCGGGAAGAATCACGCCATCTTTCTATTTCCAATTTGAGACGCAAAATACCCCTCGGTTATGTCCCGATTTATAGATGGAGTGCAGATGAACAACATAGTTCAGCTACAAAGCCATTAACGTCAGAGCCCGACGTGTGGGGCAATCGCTACCAAGACCATCCAATTAACCTGACCGAAGATACAAGATGTTGTCCCGATCTGTCGGGAGACGGTGGAACAACATCAAGTTGAGCTACATTGTTACTAACCTCAGAACGAGACGTCAGACGTAATCGCGACTAGGTCCGTGTTACTAATGTGACCATGCAACTTCTAGATACGACGTTTCGCCCCGGTCTGTCAAGTTGATGCGCAATGTCATTAACGTCAGAACGCGACATCCGATGTTATCGCGACCAGGCCCAAGTTACTAACATGGCCACAGCACTGCTATGTGCCAAGTTTCGCTCATATCTGCCGAAAAACAGCAGTGACGAGGAACCAATATCAAGTTGAGCTACAACGTCATTAACGTTAGAACGCGACGTCTGAGGTAATCGGGACCAGGTCCACATAAATAACATGGCCACAGTAAGTCTATGTACCAAGTTTCGAACTGATCTGCCGATAAACTGCGGAGGAGTGACGAGAGACCATCATCGAGTTAAGCTACAACGTCATTAACGTCAGAACGCGACGTCTGGTATGATGGGGACCAGGTCCAAGTTAATAACATGGCCATAGTACTTCTAGATACGAAGTTTCGCCTCGATCTGCCAAGAAACAGCGGATGAGTGACGATGGATCACCATCAGGTTCAGCTACAACGTCATTGCCGCCAGGACGCGACGGCTAACGTAATCGGTAACTGGTCCACATCAATAACATGGCCACAATACGTCTATGTACCAAGTTTCGTCCCGATCTGCAGATAAACAGCGGATGAGTGACGATGGACCACCTTCAGGTTGAGCTACAACGTCATTAACGTCAGAACGCGACATCTGACATAATGGGGACCAGGTCCAAGTTAATAGCATGGCCATAGTACTTCTAGGTACGAAGTTTCTGCCGAAAAACGGCACAGCAGTGTAGAGAGACTAACATCAAGTTGAGCTACAACGTCATTAACGTCCACCACACAAACACTTACACAAAAAAGTATTGCATTTACTATATACGATTTTATTAAGTCCAAACCCGCCTTTGAAACTGACTAAATATTGTTGCTACAAAACTCGACGAGTATTACTACAAAACTCGTTAGCTTGTTTTTTACTACAAAACTCGTCGATATTTTACTACAAAACTCGTAACCCAAATTACTACATAACTCGTCGATTTTACTACAAAACTCGTGAGCTACCACAAAACTCGTCGATTGTTACTACATAACTCGTGAGCTACCACAAAACTCGTCAGTTACTACATAACTCGGCGTAACACATGTACAAAATTAATTTTTTAATTTTTTTAAAATGTCAATAACTCCTTAAATAAGTCCAAACGGTCTCATTAACGTAGATGCGCATGTTTCAATGGTGGTAAAGATATGCGCAAGTTAAAACATATCAAGGCTTTATTATAAAGCTTCGGAAAATGTTGCGCCCACGGACGATCGAACGGACAGACAGATAGACGGACAATCTGATTCCAGTTCTGAAGGCATCTACAGGGTTACTGGTACATCACATCATACACCGATTTGATGTGTTGAGTTAATCGTATCCCGACCTACTTGTAATGAAATAGTTTTACTTAAAGTTCAGCCTGGATCAATAAAATATTCATTTCTTATCCCGCGTCACATACTTTCATAAGGGGGCTCGATGGCTCAGTCGGAACTGTGCATGGCGCATTAGGCCGTCCAGCAATGGCGAAGCTGGTTAGTTTCCCGATAAACACGGATTTGTGATTCACGTAAACTTGGCAAAGGGAGGGAAACTTGATTTGTGTATCGGGATAAGCGCATCGGTTGCTTTCCGGGGGGGGGGGGGGTCGGTGGTGTCTTATACGTGCAAATGAGTGTATGATATCCCGGTTAATTTAACCATCTATTTGGTATTTCCAGTAACCCTAAAATCTGACTAAAACGTCGATAAACCCCAACTATCCAAACCAAAACAATGTTTCATAGGTTGAACCAACTGTAGACAATCGTCATAGAACAGGTCAACTCGTTCCCTGACTTCTCACTCGCGCCATCGTGAATGCTGCGTCATCAATGTGCATACAGGCAGAGTAATGCATTCACATTTACATACATACACACACACGCACACACACACACACACATATATATATATATATATATATATATATATATATATATATATATATATATATATATATATATATATATATATATATATATATACTAGAAGGTGACCCGACTTCGTCCGGGCTTTGACCTTGAATTGTCCATTTTGAAGGTCAAGGTCAAGTGGGGTAACGATATGACCAGTCCAAAACACTGCCCGAAAAAAAGTACCCAACAAACGTGCCCGTCGAATCCATCCGGTTTTACCCGATTTGACCTTGAATTGATCATTTTGAAGGTCAAGGTCAGGGTCACGACTCGACCCGTCCAAAACACTCAGTGGACAAAAGTAACCCCACGTATCAAATTTCGTCGAAATCCCATCAAAATTGGCGATTTGACCTTGAATTGACCCGATTTCAAGGTCAAGGTCACGTTGCACGGGCAAATGAATATGCTTATGAGACTCCCCGTACGAATGTATCCCCACATACCAAGATTCATCGAAATCCCGTAATATTCGGGCGTTTGACCTTGAAATGACCCCATTTCAAGGTCAAGGTCACGTCGCACGTGCAAATTAATAGGTTTATGCCACTCCCCGGCCGAAGATACCCCCACATATCAAGTTTCATCGAAATCCCGTGATATTCGGGCGTTTGACCTTGAAATTACCCGATTTCTAGGTCAAGGTCACGTCGCACGGACAAATTAATAGGCCTATGCCAGTTCTCGGCCGAAAACACCCCCACGTACCAAGTTTCATCGAAATCGGTTCACACAGACAGACACACAGACAGATCTTCCAAAATATATAATAGATATATATATATATATATATATATATTATGCTACTTCATTATATCCTCGTGCAAACATGTTCATATTGGACTTATACCTGTTATTCCGTTGGATGTCGCGGCCGGGCCACAGTAAAAACACATATATAAAGAGCGTACATATCTGCTGCAGCATCATATCATCGTGCAAATTGGATTTATTTGATACTGACATAGGCCCAAAGTCAGCTTATTTAACTTTAAAAAAAAATTGTTTTAAATAAAAAAATTGGAAAAACTAACGCCGTTGTGACATCCGCCATGGTACCCCGAGTCACCACACCAAATTTGGTTGAAATCGGACCAGCAGTCTGGGAGAAAAATCCGGACAGACAGACAGACTGTTTGGAATAGAAGGATCCATATCAATATATAAATTGGGCTATAATGTTATATAGCCTAAATAGAAGACCGATCGAGTGCGCAAAGTCTCCTGGTTGTACGAGTTAGTGGGTTTACGATTTTACCCATAATTAGGTACGAGTTGACTTTTCCGGAAGTTACGAGTTTCCGAGGGTACAATCTGACTCGTTCCGGCATAATATGAGAGAGATCTTTTATTACTCCATAGCAACAGAAATAACATAGCATACAAACATATACAACAAAATACTCTTACACATAATGTGTTAATTCAAGCTCAGAAGCTAGGCGCGTAATACAAATTTGCTAAACAAGACTCAACACAGATGCAATTTGGTATTTAGCGCCAACATACATAATGGGACGAATGTATTGTGGAGAAGATACGTAGATAAACCGGCTGGAATGTTTATCCGCAATAAAATGTCTCCAGAAAATTGATCGCAAATCAGAGATGTTAATTTATCACATAATTTGGCCATAAAAGCAGTTTCATAATTATCGGTAATAGACACGTTTAATATCAGCGCGTGCGATGACGTCACGGCGTTCTTCAAATAACTTGCGATCGCTGTAGTTTATGATTGTTGTTTTCGATTAATATTTCGCGTTGCTTCGGGTTTATTTGATCATGTGATAAAAGGTATCTCACATTCGTCCTATTTTATACGTAATTAATCAACCTCGTCCTCTAAATTCTATTTGAGCCTCGGTAAACCTCGGCTCAAATCGAATTTAGTGAACTCGGTGGATAAATTCCGTATAAAATAGAAACTCATGTGAGATCCTCTATTTATGTGCTGCGGCTGCATTCTATTGCGAGCAGAAGAAACACATGAAGCGTATATATGTATAGCTTTAATAAGATATTATCGTTGCAGAGACGATGGATCTGTATTGGAATACACCCACCAAAGTAGTACGCGAGAAATGTGTTTTTGCTGAGGGTATCTAGGAGCGCGAATATTTCAATCCCATGTCTGTCGATTATTGCATACCACAATGCATTCCTCGTCGATCATCTGACATGCAAAACCTGACATGCAATCATGATACATATGGGTAAGAAGATTAACGTATGAATTATAGTCCAGTCAATATGTGGTTCTACCTAGAAAATAAATAAAACATAATTGGTTTCAACTTTTTGTTTCCTCCTGTTTGACATACTAAAAGTCCAAGTTGGAAATCGACCGCGTCTTGTAATCTAGTGTCAAATTGAACAACCCGTTTCTAGAAAACGAGCGCCGTAAAATTAGGGGAAGGGGTAGGTGTTGGACGTCTTTGGTGGTGTAACCTCGATTATTGTCAGCCATGTGACCAATACAAGACACGATCGCAATTCCGCTCCGTTTTATTATCATATGTGATTTCTATATTTCATATTATGCCTTTCCTTTTGTATTTATAATTTTTCGTTTCTTGTCTATAGAGAAACATTTGACAAAATCCATTGTTCGTGAAGCCGGTCTTAGCAGTTATATCAACATAACCTCGCCGAAATACGCACATAATCGACATATAATATGAAATAGGTACTTAAATGTGATTATTTTATTATGAAATTAGCAGATAATGGACTCTTATCCGTTATTACTGTTTTATGGCGCGGGTCAATGAAAACACCTGTTAAAGAACGTACGCACGAAAGTCGTGAGTTGGCTAATTTGTATCATTCGCCGCACACAATCTACTTAGAATCGCCTTATTATGATTCGGTAATGTGATTAGAATGTTCTCACTATCAGCACATTATATCAACTCAAAAAGGGGGCAATTCTAAGCATATTATCTACCTAAAATAAGTTCTATTTAAGTAAATTATGTGCTGGTTTTCGTTTTATGGCGCGGGCCACAGTGGAAACACCGTTAAAGAGCGTATAACTAAAGAGTAATATTGGCTTATATGTATTCTCCACACACAATCTATTTAGAATCGCCTTATTATGAGTCGGTAATGCATGTGACTAGAATGTTCTCATTATCAGCACATTATCGACTCAAAAAGAGGCGCTTCTAAGCATATTATCTACCTAAATCAAGTTCTATTTAAGCAGATAATGTGCTGGTTTTATTATTTTTATTTTCTAAGTGTCGAACGTCGAACTAACATCATGCGAATCTCGAATGAATATCTGTATATCGAATACATATCAAACGTGAAAAAAGGTGGAAAATTTGTAAATTGAGGTCTGTCTATAGGAGTCATAGTGAAATTCATATTTCTGCGATTTTTGTTTTCGATGTTAGCCGAAATTTCCAGTACAGCTATGGTATTCGCAACATATCCTCGACAAAATACGCACATAATCGACCTGTAATGTTAAATAGGTATATAATGTGATTATTTGATTCCGAAATAAGCAGATAATGGAGTCATATCCGTTATTTCGTTTTATTGCGCGGGCCAGAGTGAAAAAAATCCGTTAAAGAGCGTACACATGGAAAGGCGTGAGTTGGCTTATTTGTGTATGATGTAGATCATGCCACAAAGTTCTACTCTGGCTCCGCCCATAAATTCCCATAATATTCCACCAGTTCAAAACCTGGGAACTTTTTGATTTTCTGCATGAGGAAAAATTTATTACATTGAAAAAGAAAGAAACGCATGTAACATATTTCTTTATTAAAAGCTGTGCCTCTGTATAGTTGCCCACTTCTAACAGTTCAGATGCCGCTTCTGGTGTGTACTCATAAGCAAATTGCTTTTACTTGACTGACCTCTTGGTCCAGGATTGACTCGATTATGGAGCCTTTATTCAGCGTCAGAGGGGCTGTGGCCCCTTCGCGCGACAGGAGCCTGCGTCACATTTGCGCACATTTTGATCATTTGAACATTTTAATTAAAAACATTTTTTTATTAAATTTAAAACAAATATTAATATAAATTTTAAATATTGTTTCTTGTTAGATACAACTCCTTACTCAATTTAACAACACAATTTTTTCATTTTTTAAAAATTAAATTTTGTCTTATTTTTAAATCAGTTTTATAACAGTTGCGAACAGAAAAACGGACATTCAAATATACAGCTCCTATACCCTTTAAGATATACATATATACATGTAAATACATCAAATTTTGTCTTTGCTGGTAAAGCATCTTGCAGAAAATCAATCACAAACAAAGTGATAAACAGCGCGTGAAGTTCGTGTTGAGAGATATGCCCTTTGTCAGATTGATTTAAACCCACAAAGAGATCGGATTAATGGTCCATGAGCGATACTCATTTGTCAATGAATAAATCATGCACGCGTTCGCGATGATTTATTACATGTCAATAACCATTATGTCGGCTTGTCTTTTGGTCCGATAGGTAAGAGGGTAGTTTGACTATGCTCATATCACCAAATCGAGTTGTCAATTAGTTGGTAACTGAACGACAAAAACGCCCCCTTAGATCAGGTTTGGCTGGACCGCCAATGTAGGTTTAAACCAGGTTTAAACCGGAGATGATGAATCCGGCCGGGATGTTTAAACCGGAGATGACGAATCCGGCCTCTAAGATCACACACACGAAAGGGCGGAGTTGGCTTATTTGTGTCATTATCCGCACATAATTTGCTTAGAATCGCTTCATTATGAGTTGATAATGTGACTAAAACGCTCTAATTTTCAGCACATTATCGACTAAAAATCTCAGATTCTAAGCAGATTATCTACCTAAAATAAGTACCGTTATTAGCAGATACTGTGCTTTTTTCGGGAGAACATGCTGGTATTCGATATTCAAAACGCATGACGCTGACCATGTCTGGACTTGTAAATTGGCATGTGCACTCCTCATATTGGAGTGACTATATAATTATCAAATTTCAGCTCAATCGGCTCGTCAATACAGTCTGCGCCCTCTACAGCTATAATTATGTCGTGTAATTTAAGTGTAATTTTTTCCAAATCCAGCGATGGTCTGGAAACAGGAAAAGCGCGGAAATTCGCAGGAAGTTTCAGTGGGAGGGCACGAATTGGACACATGGCGTATCCCTCATGCATAAAACGAAAATTGATTTTTTTGTTGAATATCGAACTAACTTCACGCGGATCTCGAATGAATATCTGAATATCGAATGAATATCAAAAGTGGAAAATGTGTGAGTTGGATAGCACGAATTAAGTCTATAGAAGTCTCCTAGTGCAAAAAAATTTCTGCGATTTTTTTTTTCGATGCGTTAGCCGAAATGTTCAGTCAAGCTATGGTATTCGCAACATATTATCGCCGAAATACGCACAAAATCTACCTGTAATGTGAAATAGTTACATAATGTGATTATTTTATTCTGAAATAAGCAGGTATTGGAGTCATATCCGTTATTTCGTTCTATGGCGCGGGCCAGTGAAAACACAGTTGAAGAGCGTACACAAGAAACGTCGTGAGTTGGCTTATTTGTGTCATTGTCCGCACATAATCTACTTAGAAACCATTTTGAGTCAACAATGTAACTAAATTTAAAGCCTCTTATTTTCAGCACATTATCGACTCAAAATTAAACGATTCTAAGCAATGTATCTACCTAAAATAAGTTCTATTATTAGCAGATGTGCTTGTTTTCGGGAGAACAGACTGGTATTCGATATTCAAAACACATGACGCTGACCATGTCTGGACTTGTAGAGTGGCATGTGCAGTTCTCATATTGGAGTGACTATATAATTATCAAATTTCAGCTCAATCGGTCCGTCAATACAGTATGCGCCCTCTAGAGCTGTATGTCTTGTAAGTGAAAAGTCCAGCTATGGTCTGGAAAACAGGAAAAGCCCTGAATTTCGTACGAAATTTCAGCGGAAGAGCACGAATTGGACTAATGGCGCACCCCTCAAACATAAAACGAAAATTGATTTTTTTTTAAATACCGAATATCGAACGTCGAACTAACATCACGCGAATTTCGAATGAATATCTTAATATCGAATGAATATCTAAGGTGAAATAAAATTTCAGCAGAAAGAAAGTGGAAAATGTGTGAGTTGGAGAGCACGAATTAGGTCTACAGAAGCAATCCATTTTTCTGCGAATTTTATTTTCTATGTTTGCCGACATTTTCAGTCCAGCTATGGTATTCGCAAAATATCCTCGCGAAAATACGCACATAAAATCGACATATAAGGTGAAATAGGTATATATTGTGATTATTTGAATCCGAAATAAGCATATAATGGAGTCACATCTGTTATTTTATGGCGCGGCTCACAGATAAAGCACAGTTAAAGAGCGTACACCTGAAAAGGCGTGAGTTGGCTTATTTGTGTAATTATCCTCATATAATCTGCTTAGAATCGCCCCATTATGAGTCGACAGTGTGACTAAAACCCTCTCATTTTCAACACATTATAAACATTTTAAATGTGTTCTCACTGCGGCGCGTCATATAACGAATATAAAGTCCACTATCGGCTTCTTTCAGAATCGAATAATTCAATACGAACCTGTGGTAGACACAAATACACACAGTTCACACCTCTCAGAGAATCGACGTTAGGAATAGGTCACAAACTTTCCCAAGCTGGGTTACTCTGCCACCACTCCCCACCCGATCCAAAAATAACGGAGTGGATGCACATTTTAAAATCTAACAATACAATATCTGACACCAGAAGGTATTTGGTTAGCTGGACCTGCAAAAGCTGATGGGTAAGTAACATGGCAGGATACGTGATCCTAATGATGAAACTAAATAAATTATTTAATTAGCACATAACCAATAGATAATATTTTAACAGACACATTTGTATGGACGGAATGTAATTGCATGTGAAAATGAAAATAAGATGTAAAAATTTCATCTGGTTTAATAAATGTTTTAAGTAACTTAAAGTTTTGTATTTAACTTAATAAAATATATTTATATAGGGTTTAATCTAAAATTGGTCAGCGATTCCGTGCATCAGGTGCGAGTGGCAGATCAGTACTATTTACCATCAAAGACAGAATGCCCGGTAGATGTTCTGGTTGAGGGAGATGGATTCCCTGAAGAGGCCAAGACTCTCTTACTGGAACTTGCTTTGAAAGTGATGGACAAGTATCCCGCAATGCTAGCCCGGTGTCTGTTGACTATCAGTGATAGTCCAACATGCAATGCCAGGGTGATTAAACCAAACCCTTATGATGTTAGTCTGAACCAGGACTTGGTTATTGCCAATATAGAAGTTGTAAATGACGATCCATTGGTATTATATGATATAGAGGAACCACAAGTCCCAAAAGATAGTGAGACATCAGTCAGAGTTGCCAAACTATCGGGTAACTCAGATCGAAATGAAGGCCTATGTCTGCCAAATCATCTGCAGACTATTTATTAAGAAGCGAACGATAGAGCAGATGGCAGCAATCAAACAGATACTTTGTGATTTCGAAGATGTCTTTTCAAAAGGACCAGAGGCTATGGGTGGAACTGACATTGTTGAACATTCTATATACACAGGTTTCACCCCCAGCATGCTTATGTTGGGGAGGGATGTCCGTCTCACATGTAAGCTAGCATTTGGTCTCCTGCCTCAGAACCACCCACCAATTTCGTCACATTGAGAATATGTGCAGAATCTGCGAGAGAAATTGCACCAATTGCACGAGGTTGCAAGACAACATCTTGGTAAATCATTCGATAGACAGAAAAAAATACGACTTACGCTGAAGAGCTAAAAAAAGGGCTAAAAATATAATGTCGGAGATGCGGTGTGGTTTCGAGACGAAAGGAGATATCCAAGGGTTGCTCCAAAATTATAACCATTATATTATGGTCCATGTTTGATATCAAAGAAACTATCTGAATTGGTATACAAATTTCAATTAGATAAAAATGGCCACTCTATAATTGTTAGCGGTATAAAACTAAAACCCGATCATGGTCAGATACCTAAATGGTTATTATCAGCTAAATTAATAGCTATAAAAGCTTCCACTCGCAGAATGGCAACATGTTAATGTTGACTAAGCCCAGGTAAGATGTAAGTAAGGGTTAAACATCATTCCTATCACAGGCGTAACAATCATGGTTAGAGAACCAGCATAAAAATGTTCCAAGTGTGACCTGGTAGATGAGCTGTCACGCTGCGAACGGCACTATTTCTTGACGCAAATACTGAGAGAGAATGTTTCATATTCGCGTAGACTGTAACTACAGAGCCCTCACCAGTAGAAAATACAAGAATCACGACGAGGCGTTTGCACCACATGTTAATCGGATAAAGAAACTGAAAGAGCTGGGTGGTACAGATGAGATAGTGGTGTCGAGCCAACCAGAGATGGTATTTAAAGATAGAAAGATCACGAAACTGTCACAATAGTCTCGGAATCTCAGGAAGAGTCTCGGAAAATGTGGGGAAAGCGGGCTATAGCAAAGATGGCACACGAAAAGCCTTCAACACCCTCTGTAATCGTGAAACTCCCTGTGGTTGTTTCCGCTGATTCCACACCCGTGGTAAGTCAGAATAGAAGCTGCCAGTATCCACATCCGTGGAAGCTGCTCCTAGTACACCCGAGCTTCTGTCTGTGCCGCCCAACCACATGACGTAAGGTCGGTTGTGGTTGCTGAACCGATGGAAGTCACACCACATGCCGAAGAGCAAAGGACAGTCCTCACTGAAACTGTAAGTGTCATACGGTTCGATTTCCCTGAACTGACTGCGTCTGGGATTGACTATTCATTCCCCACGCAGCTGGTAGATACCTTGGCGAAATGCCTGGTATAGACCCGACATCAGTTGAAACGGACCGAGTCGCCGAGCTGGAAGCCAAGATCGTAATCCAAAGTATCAAGATTGCATTCTTAGGGGTTCACGTGGACGAGTGTAAGAGGATGAAAATTGAAGACGCCCAAAAGAAAAGGGAGAAGCTGCATATGCCGAAGAAAATACGACATACCATGAAGGGAAGAAATAAAACAAATCCAAGTTTTGAGCCAAAGGATCACATTCAATGAACAACCATTGTTGAAATCTGATATGAAACGTGAACTAGTTACATAGTTTGAAATTGTATCGTCTTCGTGTATGCAAGTTCTTATATGAAATTAGAGCACAAGTTTGTGAGAACACAAATATTTTTTGGAGGGTTGTGTAAAGGTCCGACCTTTACTGGGCATAACGTTTATATATACAAGTTTCACTTCGTAAAATTTCGGTGCTATCTTGCATCATAACTTTTATATTTCAAATAGCAGTCTGCTATTACTTAGTATATCTGTTCACTATTATAATAACTTATTGTTAGCTAAAATTTTACTTCTGGTATTACGCGGTTAAACTGCTATTAGCCTAAATGAATCCGTAAATCTTCGTAGTTTTAGTTACGTTATGGGCGCAGTCATTTTGGGTACGTCATGAGGGATAGCTAGTCATAAAACAATTCTGGCTTTCCGAAGTCTGCTTCAATAAATTGTGCCTCCACAAACATAAACAGCAATATACTTATGTTTTTACTTATTCAAAATATGGAACTATTTTGCTCTGCAAGAAACAAGCTGCAGTAACGGATTGATTGGTTCATATTCATATTTCTCTGCGAGTCATCGTCCACAGAAGATTGCTAATTGGTCTGCAGATTTCTCTATTATTTACAAGATATTTCGTTGGTTTGCACACTTGTTGAAGAGTTTTCTAATATATACGATTCAACAAAATTAGAATTATTGTTCTGCATCATTTTCAATTTCTAAATTGCTTGGAATTATTTTTTTGTTAGGATTTCGTTAGGATCATATTTCTGTGCTAGGTATAGTTTATCAAACATTTTGTGGTTTATTCTATTTTACTAATTAATTATTAGTAAGGTAAAATTCTAAAGATTAAATAAATATTTATAATTATCCTAAATGATTATTTAAACTTATACATTTATTCACAGTTGTACTTTACTAATTTTTATCCTTTAAATGGTATTTTGTTGTGTGAATACAAGGTCACAACATGCAGAACAATGAAATCTTGTCACCCTATTTATTGGCCTAGATATGGTAATGCCAGAAGTGGCTATTGAGGAGATGGCTCTATATAAGCATCTGATGCTTGTTGTCAAATCCTCTTCCTCCCTTCTAGTCTTCTATTCATACATGTGTCATGTTTTATAATTATATAATTTTGGGAAGAAATAAAATATTGTTTAAACCCAAGTGGCTAATTCCCATCCATAAAATGTGAGATTATGGCTATGTCCGAAATGGCTCGCTCATTACTACCAGGTTTACGCCCAAAAATTATAAGTCTGTAGAGGCAAAATTTGTGCTGGAGTACCAGAAGTGACCAAAGCACTACGCTTGGAGGGATGGCGGTTGAAAATGTTATGTGTTCATTTTGCCAGAAGGGCTATGACATGTAAAATCAAGTACCAACATGATAGTGTTATTGCCGGCATAATGTCAGAAGCGACGAAGTCGGAGAAATCCGGGCCAGGAATAGAGCATATTAGAGGTAAAATAAACTGTCCCATTCTCCAGAAGGTAATTTAGTACAAGTGACAAAACGATGAGTGCTCGCAAAAGCCAATCTACTGAATGACTTGCAATTATTTACGCTATTAAATATTGATACATTTTTTATAGTATGGTAAAATAAAACCAGATGCAGAACCATGGAATGACATAGTCTCCGGTTCTGCGAGCAAGTATATCTTATTACAGTATTAGCAATTATTTAATTTCAGATTTGCAGAGTACAAAATGTACTTTATTTAGTAGCTAATAAATTAGGTTATATGTTCCAATGAAGTGTTTTTTTATTCTGTGACGAAGTAGGCGAGCGCATGTCGTTGAAATTTCACACTACCCAAAAACATTTATATTATAACTAGGTCTGCTCGTCTGAGCCTGTTATAATTATGGTGCTGTGAGTAACTGTTGGTGGCAGAGAATCGTGGCTACAATTAGAAGCATTCTCAACGACTCAGACATTCGCTAGGTAATAACCCCTTCCATAAATAGACACAATATATATGCCGGACTATTTCAATCACGTGATGGATCATGTGCATATTATCGGGAAATACGTATGTTGACTGGGAGACTCATCTGTTCAACTTGAACTAATTATTGCTAGTTATTACTATTTATCAATGCATGGTCAATGTTGTACTGCCCAGTCTCTTAGATAAAAGGCGACATATTTACGTGCCTACATAGATCTGTGTTCTGTATCAGTTTTCATTTTCTAGGACAATGCCACTTTCCCAAGATGTGCAAATAAACCGTTTCCAAATATGGAGTGCGTGTCTGGCGTAGTAAACGTTTGTGAGAATCGTAGTATTTATTGGTAATTATTAAAAACAACAAAATGCGAAAGAATAATCCGTAATAAATATCGTTCGCTGATAAAAACTCGAAGATGCAGTCTACTTAATTGCGATGGTTATATAATGCATTATGAATATGTTGTATTCATCAGGATAGCAATCCTTCAATACATGTTTAGGCAGTAGTCTGGTAATTTGTTTCTGTTAATTAAGATTGAAATGTCAGTGTTCGTGATTTAGAAACGTCACCACAGTGTTGGACCTACCCTGGTATGGATGCTTTTAAGAGATAAATGAAGAATAACCGTGTGTCCAACTGAGTAGTAAAAGTTTGAGGAGCTCTTTAGTGTATTATAAGTACATATTTTCTGAGTATATTTGTTATATAAGCCTCATAAAAGCTTTAAAATTAAAGAAAAATATCGTTCATTTAATTGCTAAACGCTCTTTTACGTGTTATAATGTAGCTATATTTCTTGGTGTGGCAAGATCCTGGTGAGCTCGTCTTCAGAAACATGCTCAATTGATTAAACTGCTTCACGACATTCAGAATCTAGCAAGGCATCCATGTCCAATTGGAAATGTCTGCCGTTAACAATGTGTGGAGAGGAGACCAACATCGACAACGCAGCAGCCAAGTCCTTTTCCATAACAAACCAAAATTGGTCATTTTGGCATATTCTTGTTGAACACAGTTCTTCATATTTTAAGCAGGGTGATTGTGATGGGCTTAATGTTTGTATGTTGATTCTGGCTGCATACAAAATATCCTCCTTGGTTACGTTCACTCGTGGAGTAGCTCTATCAACCTTACTGCTACGAGACACAACGGCAATTATGCACATCCCATGAACAGTGTTATGTCCATAAAGTGTTCTTATATTATGGTCGACGTTGTCGGTATAAAAATTCACCCCACTGAAACAAGCTGAAATTTTCCAAGTCCGCGAAATTGAACAAATTGAACAAACTGCCCCCGAGAATACCCAGGAATGTCTATATCATCAGCAACACAACACTCTTTTTAAATCTCTGAACTTCTGAAAATGAGCAGGAAAACCCAGGACGCTGAGAGTATCATGAAAAACCTAGATCTGGCTGGGCGAGAACTCATATCTGTTGCTCGTGGCTATATGTCCTTAGAGGTATCTATAGCTTTAATGTCATTCTTGATCAGGCAGCTATTTCTATTACTCTCAGTTTCTCTTGCTCGTCCATTTTTTTTTATCAGAATCGCCGTCGTTCTGCAAGTGACAACTTTGGTTTTCCGTTCACTTCAGCAAAGTCGATATCACACGCCAAAATGGTTTATTAACCTAAACTAACTCAGTGGTCCGAATCGGCATCTCTGGTTTAGACTAGGTTTTGTTCTAGACCAGGTTTAACTCCAGTTTAAACTAGGTTTAAGTAGGAGTAAAACTTGGTTTTACTGTAGTAAAACCAGGTTTTTACTGTAGTAAAACCAGGTTTTACAGGAGTAAAACTGGGTTTTAGTGTAGTTAAACCCAGTTTTGTGATAAACTCAGTTTTAGTTTGTGGAATTCGATCTCAATTGAAACTAGGTTTTATTGACGTGACAAAGTTATGGTAATATTACTAATTGTTTGTGGTGAATTGGCTATATAATCATCAGTATAAGCTTAGGTATAAATGATTTATACGTACCATACGTCTCGTCTCGAAAATATACCTTTAAATATACTTTGAAAAAACTTCAAAGTTAAACCACCCTACCCCAGGTTTTACTAAAACCTAGTTTGGTGGGTTTTATTATTCGGTCGATTTTTTCGCCCAGTATTGATGTTGTTTTTCGCGTATATGGGAGTGTTTTTTTTAGTTGGGGGAGGCGTTTATACTCGGGCGTTTTTCACTCAATATCCATTTGCAGTTTATGTACATACAGGAATTCGGGGAGGCGATGTCGGTACTCGTGAGATAACTTGTCACAAAACATATGCCAGTATGATGGATGATTGCTTGCTATATAGTTTGTTTTGCAATTTGCTCGTTTGGAGGTCGCTTTGGCGACTGAGAGCATGGAGGGATCGGACTGATCAGTTTGACACGTTAGACACGAACATGACTTTTGGAACTGATTCCTCATAATCAAAAATGTCTCTTTCGGTCAATTTGACGGCATGGGTTGGTGGCCCATCGTATGTATACCCACTAGAAAAACCCCAGCCCTCATCGGGGGGGGGGGGGGTACCACACGGAGGGGGGAATGGAGTATGGAATATTTTCGAGAACTAAGGATTTCGGCCAATTTGATGGTATGGGTGGGTGTTGGGTGAGTAGCCCGCCCCCAAATAACCCATAGAAACACCCCCACATCCGGGGGGTACCACCGACGGAGTGCACATGGGATATGGACCATTTTCGAGACCGATAAGGATTTCGGCCAATTTGACGGCATGGGTGGATGGCCCGCCCAAATGCCCCATAGAAACAGCACACCCCTCAACCCGGGGAACCACCTAGGGCTGAAAATGGGATATGGACCAATTTCGAGAACGGTTAGGATTTCGGTCAATTTGACGACAAGAGTGTGTAGCCCGCCCCAAATACCCCATAGAAACACCCACCTTCATCCCTGGGGGTACCACCCCGATGAGGGTGAAAATGGGGTATGGACCATTTTATTCCTTATTTGCAAAAATGTGTGGGTGGCCCGCCCAAATACCCCCTAGAAACACCCTCACCCAGGGGTACCACCCCGAGTGGGGGGGTCAAAATGGGTTATGGAACAATTTCGAGAACGCCCCCTCCCCATAGAAACCCCCCAACCCGCACCCCGGGGTCCATACCCCATTTTCACCCGCTCGGTGGCACCATCCGTGGTGAGGGTGGGGTGGAGGTGTTTCTAAAGAGGGCTATTTGAGGGCGGGCCACCCACCAATGCCGTCAAATTGGCCGAAATACTGGCCGTTCTCGAAAACGGTTCATACTCCATTCCGACACCCGGGTGAGGGGTGGGGGTGTTTCTATGAGGTATTTGGGGCGGGCCACCCACACTTGCCGTAAAATCGACCGACAGAGACATTTATTTTGCGAATAATGTATACAATGGTCCATACCCCAATTTCATCCCAGCGGGGTGGTATCCTCCAGGAATGAGGGTGGGGGTGTTTCTAGGGGATATCTGGAGCGGACCACCAACCTGTCGTCATATTGGCCGAAATCATTTCCGTTCTCAAACATGGTACATATCCCATTTGGTATACCCCCCCCCCCCCCGCCCGGGTGTGAGGGGTGTGGGTTTTCTAGGGTTTATTTGGGGCGGGCCACCCTCACATACCATCAAATTGGCCTTACCGTTCTCGAAAATGGTCCTTACTCCATTTTCACCCCCCCCCCCCCCGGAGTGAGGGTTGTGGTGTTTCTGTTGGGTAATTGGGCGTATCCCGTACCTCGGGTGAGGGTGTTATATGGTGTATTTTTGTCGGGCCACCCACTCCTGGTGGAGGGGTGGTAGTATTTCTACGGGTATTTGGGGCGGGCCCACACCCATGCCGTCAAGAGATATTTTTTAGTTCCAAAAGTCATGTTCGTCCATGGTATTAGATAATATCAAACCGCTTCACAACAGACCGTGCATTCGTCGTGATTTCTCAAAGCGCACGGGTTATTCGCCTAATTAGGAGATTAGATAGCGGCAACCGGTCGCGTGACCGGACAATGCATTGATATGTAGCCATGATAAACAGACAGACCACTCCTCTTGTCCTTGCAATTGAACAATTGTGGCCCATAGGTAACGCAATCGACCAAATCTATGTCGTCCCAATGGTGGAGTAAACTTGGTTTTACTACTAAAACCCAGTTTAAACTGGTAGTTTAAACTAGGTCTAAACTGGAGATGCCGATTCGGACCACTGTGTTTTGTTGTGAACAGCTCGTCACTTGTAACGCGAAGTAGTATCCCCATTTTCTCAACTCAGTCGCCAATTGAAACCTATTCATTGTCATTTGCTCTGAACGAGTCTACCACTGACATGAACGCGTTCTCCCTAGTAATATTCTTTTGTCGACCCTTATCTTTTTTGTACACGTAGTAGTGTGGGTAGAGGTTTCCACGTTCTATCAATGTCGCACTGCAAGTCTGATGGTATACTGCACCATAAGCATGCAAATCTCGAGAAAACTGTATTATCGTCAAAATCTCTCTACCCCAAGCATCATCGCGCTCTTTACATTTACCGGAAACTTCTTCTTGGAAGGCTAATGTTCTCACGGGGTATATTTCGCCAAATCGTTCTCGTCGTTTCAGTTCTACAATGGACCTTCCGCAAAACAGACATTGTTATTTGAAGTCAAAATCCCTACCCCGGAACGCAACGCAACGTACAGCGATGAGACTTTATTTGGAGAGGCTATTCTATTAACCTCCGTGTATACAGGCGTCGACACTTACCATGAACAATACTGCCTTTCGAGACCGCTAAAGTGACCAACCCTACGGCACATTTTGCTGTCAGCGTGACAACCTCGCCCTCCTCAAGTGGCCTCTTACAAATAGGTATAGGACACCGATTAAAGGTACTCAATCCGATAAAACTCCTCTCAATTACTATTTCAATGGCTTCGGGGGTCAAAAATATTTGATTCGAGTCGAGAAAGTCACCCATCAAAGCTCAGATTTGTTAGATATCGATTTTAGAGTTATCCATCCTTGTCTGTTTGAATAGAGTTTTGGCGTAAAATCTCGAGCAGGTTACCAAATTGACGGCAGTTATTAGTACTCATCTCGAGCAATTAACACATTTCAAAAATCAATATCTAATTACTCTGAGCTTTGTTTGATGGGTTCCTCGACTGGAATCAAATATTTTTTACCCCCAAAGCCAAAGAAATAGTAATATAGGACCCTCTGATCGGATTGTTGTTGTTGGAATCTGTTGAGATGGGGACCCTCTTTACGGATTGAGTACCTTTAACCATTGTGGAATTTATATATTATAATATAGAGTGAAAACAACAGAAATGATCAAGTGGCAATTATATGAGATAGAACAAGCGAAATTGTAATTGAATGAATACTTAGAAATTCGAGAGCGAATCGAACACGCGAGTCTATGGAAGACTGACTCGCTGGAACAGAATATCATGCGGTCGTTGTCGCATAAAGAGCGTTAATTTATCAGAGCTTCCTGGCATGTGGTTCTCGGTCGTCAGAAAAAGAGCGTTATTTTGTGGGAGCATTCCTCCTTGTGGTCGCTATAGTATAAAGAGTGCTTTTATATAACCAGCCTGTTCTCCCGAAAACAAGCACAGTATCTTCTAATAATAGTACTTGTCTTAGGTAGATAATCTGCTTAAAATCTGATCATTTTTAGTCGATAATGTGCTGAAAATGAGAGGGTTTTAGTCACATTGTCAACTCATAATGAAGCGATTCTAAGCAAATTATGTGTGGACAATGACACAAATAACCCATACTCACGCCATTTCAGGTGTACGCTCTTTATTTGTTTTTTCACTGTGGCCCGCGCCATAAAACGAACAGCCTGTTCTCTCGAAAACCAGCACATTAACTGATTAAATAGAACTTGATTTAGATAGATAATATACTTGGAATAGCCTCTTTTTGAGTCGATAATGTGCTGATTATAAGAACATTCTGGTCACATTACCGACTCATAATAAGGCGATTCTAAGACTTTTCAGGTGTACGCTCTTTAACGGTTTTTTCACGGTGGCCCGCATTATGTACCTATTTCAGATTATATATAGGTCGATTATGTGCGTATTTTCGCAAGGATATTTTGCCAATACCATAGCTATACTGAAAATTTCGGCTAACATCAAAAAATATTCATTGCACTCGGAGACTATTATAGACCTCAATTCACAAATTTTCAACTTTTTTTAGCTGAAATTTATTTCACGTTCGATATGCATTCGATATACAGATATTTATTCGAGATTCCAGCCTGTCCTCTCAAAAAGCAGCACATTATCTGCTTAAATAGAACTTGTTTTAGGTAGATAATATGCTGAGAATCGCCTCTTATTGTGTCGATAATGTGCTGATAATAAGAACATTCTAGTCACAATACGGACTCATAATAAGGCGATTCTAAGTAGATTGTGTGGAGAGAATTATACAAATTAGCCAACTCATGACTTTTCGTGCGTACGCTCTTTAACGGGTGTTATCACTGTAACCCGCGCCACAAAACATCAGATAATCACCTTATCGTACCTATTTCATAATATAGGTCGATTATGTGCGTAATTCTGCGAGGATATATTGGAAACTTCGTGCGAAATTCATTCATAGCTGGTCTTAGAAAATGTGTATACTTACGCGACATATAGCTGTGATAATTATATAGTAACTCCCATATGATAACTGAACATGCCAACCTACAAGTCCAGACATGGTCTGCGTCATGCGTTTTGATATGTTAGCCGACTATGGTATTAATGAGTCGATAATATGACTAAAATGATTTAATTTTCAGCACATTATCGACTCAAAATGTTAATCTAAGCAGATAATCTACCTAAAATAAGTTGTATTATTAGCAGATAATGTGCTTGTTTTCGAGAGAACAGGATGGTATTCGATATTCAAAACGCATGACGCTGACCATGGTCTGGACTTGTATATTGGGATGTGCAGTTCTCATATGGGAGTGACTATAATTATCAAATTTCAGCTCAATCGGCCCGTCAATACAGCCTGCGCCCTTACAGCTATATGTCGTGTAAGTATAAATTGTAAGTCCAGCTATGGCCCGGAAAACAGGAAATTGTAAGTTCAGCTATGGCCTGGAAAACAGGAAGAGCGCCGAATTTCGGACGAAGTTTCAGTGGGAGAGCACAGTATGTTATTGGCCCATCATGCATAAAACGAAAATTAATTTTGTTTAAAATTTCTAAGTGCCGAATATCGAACGTCGAACTGACTTCACGCGTATCTCGAATGAATATCTGAATATCGAATGAATATCGAACGTGAAATAAAATTTCAGCTAAAAAAAGGGCGAAATTTTGTAAGTTGGAGAGCACGAATTAGGTTTATATAAGTCTCCTAGTGCAATAAATGTTTTGCGAATTTTTTTTTTCGATATGTTGGCCGAAATTATCAGTCCAGCTAGGGTATTCGCAACACAACATAACAACACTCGTCACATCAAATCAAATCAAATAGCTTTATTGGAAACAGTGTCCATGGTAAAACATGCTTGTGTCGTTCCAATTAAATTTAGAGATAATTATACAAAGTTGTTGGGGGTATCAGTATCTGGAATCGGCTTGTCTATCCGTCCATGTGTCCATGGACACAAATTTGTCCGGAGTTTTTCTCAGTCGTTTTTTAATCATTTTCCGTGAAACTTGGCACAGACATCAAGTTCAACCACCATGGGAACCTGTGATTTTAATGTTAGGTCAGACTTTTTTTGGCGGAGTTATTGGCCTTCTTGACGTGGGATATTTTCATTTTTCTCAGTTATATTTGTTTAGGGGTGACCAACTATTTGCGGTGAAGATGTATCTCATTTTAACTGTATCGTAAGTTAAAGATACGGGCGGCGTTGACGGTGGGTATGCTGTTAAAATATTCACCTCCGTCAAAAACCGCCATAAACAGAAAGAAAAGTCAAATATAGACAGACCTTGTTCTTATACCAATCAGAAATATGGCATAAACAGTATGTTATTATCAAATGTTTTTCATTTGTTGTGTTAAACAAAAGCAAAAAACGTTACAGAACTTGGCTTTTGTTTAGAGCCGGATATTGTAAACATAAAGAGCATTATCTGTTACTGTTTTCCTGATATGGACATAATAAAGAGCGTTTATATCATTTGTGTAGTTCAGTCACGATTTAAGCTTTCTACGGTTTGTTTCGGGATTGGGAAGATGGCAAGCCTTTTGATATACAAGAATAATTCTTGGGTGTTTCACCAGGACATTGCCTTCTCTCTGGAGAGCTGATGTCTAATGTCGTAATTCCTTGAATGTCTAGAACTAATAAAGTATTACAGTCCTAATAGACACTTACGACAAACATCTATAGTGCATTGAGCATGTCCTAACGACCGTTTTCTTCATCAGACCACTTATTTAGAATTGCAAAAGCTTTGAATTATATTTTGACCATTTCACCAGAGCGAATAGATCATGCCATGAAATTCTACTATGGCTAACGCCCATAGAACTCATATTCCACCAGTACAAAACCTTGGAACTTTTTGAACTTTTGACAGGAAACCTTACAAAGTCGAACAAAATAAGGCTTGGAATATATTTCTTAGTTATCTGTTCCTCAATAATGTACTTCACTGAAGGTGAAGGTCACATGTCGATATTTTAATAACCATTGAATTAATTACCCTGGGAAGTGTTAATCTTAATAAATTGACTATGATCATATTGGTTGGGATAAAACAGGCCTATACAAAAGTTTTTTCAATACTAACATTTTTATTTATGTTATATAACATAGTATCATTAACAGATTAATAGAATTGTTGCATATATGGTCTGGTAAGGCTGGTAAGGATGTCTCAAAATATAAAATCTGTTTTGGTAAATGTACCATATCAACATACCTTACGAATAAATACAAATGCAAGTGTTTTAAATGCTGATAGCAACTGGAAAAAAAAATGAAAACAGACAAAAATTAAAAAATAGCTTTTTAAGCTAAACATATACATGTAATAAAATGCATGATGAATAATACTAATCTATCATCCAAGAAGAATATACAGTAAAACAATTCTTTTGGAATTCAAATCTTTCAAATATGTGTCGCATGTAAACGGTAAACAAAGGCTTAGGATGAGTTTTGAGTCAGTGGTTTGTTCCAGTTCCTGTTATTCTACCAACACATAGTCATTTCTTAATATTGCCAACAAGTTTACATCATGGTGGGCTTCTAAAATGTTGTATCAAAAATGTTTTTGAATTTTTAGAATCTACGGGTTCAATTAAATAAGACCCTTTCGATCATTTGTCAATTTTTAAAGTATAAATGCCATACTTTTAGGAAAAATTGTGTTCTAAAAAGTCGTATCAATGTTTCCTGCAAAATTTTATCGTTAATTCTAAAATGTTGAAATGTCATATTTTCGAAACCATTCCTGATAGAATAATTCTGGAATTGGATTGCTTTGAGGATTGAAGATAGGCTGGAGGGAGTTTCTTTTTAATTCTGTGTGACAAGGACTAATTGAACCCGCGGAAATCTTCAAAATCAAAATGTCATATTGCACGTCTCAGTAAATTTTACTTCTAAAATGTTGTTTTTTCTCATCAACCAGGAGAGATAAGAATATGAGAATTTAACTTTTATAACAATGTGATAAAAACGATTATCTTCCAATGGTAATGGTAGATGTTGTCGACGGGATCACTAGTCACTCACTGTAAAATTAGATTTTTGGATGAAATGACTCATTAGAAACCAATCGACGGTACTATATAGTATGTTCTCATATCGAAAAACATGCCAAAGCACCATTTATTTTCAGATCATAATTATTTCACCAATGTTTACTGATAGACAGCATAAATCGTTATTAATTATTGGTTGATTATAGGTATCATATTACCTTAATTGTCATATGTTTATTGTTGATTTATTATTCGGTCCAAATAAGAGTCTTATTTTTATTTTTTTAAATGACAATTTTAGGTATGGTCCAACTGAATGTTTTATATTTTTCTCTTAGTTCAGATGTCATGTGTGTTTAGTTTTCTACAATAATATTTCAAGATTACATACTGCCTCGGCACTAAACAACCAACTTGAAATACTGAAATAAGCAAACAATATTATCAAAGTTTATTGAGGTTGGAAAATGGTGCCCTTATACCAGTAAGAAGGCAGCACCGTTACATTTTGACAATATATTTACTAAATCCTGTTTGGTGATTGGTCAATGACCAATTGGGTTATGCGTTTCATATCCCAATAAAACACACCACAACACGAACCAACGTCACATCTTGTTGAGATGACTAAAAGCGATAGATAGAATAAATTGGTGTGTCTTTTAAATGCGCGGCCACAGACTAATCGATCAATAATTCTAATATAGAATTGGGTTAATTTATGTACAGAGCTCCATGGTATACTATCCAAACTGCAGACATATTTCAGATAATGCAGCTGAGTTTATAGAATAAGAAAAAGGAAAAATGTTTATAAATATAAGATATGAATGTAGTTTTAGTGTGTTTTATTGAGGGGTACGTCACTGTGGACATTGGAGCACATTTAGCGTTCCCAACAGTCACACCACTATATCTTCAATAAAACATACTCAAACTATATTCATTTCTTAAAAGGAGACTGTAATCAAAATTAAAACGTGCACTTTAACAAACTTATCTCTAATGACATTATGTATTGCATGTCAATAGAGATGAATTTGTTAAAGTGGCACACACAATTCGATATGTGCCCATACCAAGTATGGTACACATAATGCCGACATCCCTATCTGCATGGATGGACGGACGAACGAAAGATGGTTGTTCCGGATGTAGTGTTTTTTTGGGCTCATTTTCTTGATGAAAAGTCCCTGTGGACAAGCCTCATACGAAATCTCGAATGAATACTTTTGTTCTAACTTGGCATCAGATGCAAGCGACACACACTATCTGTATTGATTAAAGTCCCACGTAATTTTCGAACCACATATCACATATATAAGATATATGCCATATGATATACCATTTGAAAGAGGAAGCTCCAAAACATTGTATTATCAACTTATCTGGTGTAATAAACTGTGAACATGTTGTTTTGTTGTGAAAAGTGTACTATTCAATGGAAGGGGAATAACTCTATATTTTAAAGATAGAGTTATTCCCCTTGCATTGAACATACATTTTTAGTATCATTCTGGAGCAAAAAAGGGGAGAATCTTTTTATGATTTCAGCTGTTTTCTATTTATCTATGGGCATCATCTTCTGAGACACAGACGTTTCAAATGGTGATGAATTATAGTATTTTAATCATATTTTATGGCATAGATTATTATTAAAACTGTATATCAAGGTACTGTAAAAAAAAGTAATTGGTGACTCGAAAATTAAGCGGGCCTTTAAATTCAGACAGATAATTTTAACCGGGAATGTTTCCCACAGTCCACAGTGATAAAATCTAACAACCGTTTTCCCCCATCAGTTATAAGTCATCAGAGTGGTATAGCTATTACTCAACTGGAGACATGTTCAAAAAATATATTAAAGCAGACGTTTGTTGAATATCAACATTATCTGAATATTAATTCGTCAATGAATATGTGGTAAAGAAATATTCGAGGCAATCACAATAAGACAAGAACAACGTTTAATGATATGTAAAATCTGAGAAATTAGGATGTGTGTCACCCCCCCAATTCACTAATCATAATATTAGCTTGCTTTAATGCTGGAGCTTGCAGCCAATCACACACATATCCCAGGACCCGGGGTCATCATTTTCAGGTGCAATGACAATTTCTACAACAAAGAACATAGATCTTCTGCAGCAAGCCATTAAAGTGTTTTGGATTCCGATTTCTGTATATTTTTTCGACAATTATGGACTTTGGTTACATTTAACAGGATTGTGTCAACACCAGGTGAGATTTAGATAAGAATTTTAAGTAGCTTGTTAGTTAGATAATTGGGGTTTATTGTCATTGTCAACTGTATGGTCATATTGTGACATAAGACAGCCCACTTAATTCAGATTGTTTGGCTTCGGCAATCTGCTACAGCAGCCCTTTGCCATGGCCCAGTTAGCTTTAGCAAATTGCTTCGGCATTGCTGATTAGAAGACTTGTACTTGAGGTAGGACTACCATGGTCCTATTCTTTACTGGAACATTTCCCAAGTCTTAGCCTATAAACGTGTTCCATCATGCTCACCCGTGGACTACATGTGAGAGCATATTTAGTATGTGTAATTATAGAAATGGTCAATTCAACTCAGAACATCAGTGGCCATAATGGAGTTCTTATTTAACTAATAGGGGCTGGGGGTGACACCTTCATCAGGGAAATCTGAGCAAATTTAAAGTCACATGTGGAGATTATCTGAGTACATAATAATATAAGCGAAGGTTACATTAGGCCAAACAAAATAAAAGTTCTGTTTCTCAGACAGCCCGCCCCCACCCCATCACTCATCAATGACCCGATGGTTGCTATTTATGGCCCACCAATAATACAAATTTATAAAACATCCTACCGCTCAGAATCACAATGCAATATCTGCAGTCTCTGTCAACTACTGACCATAAATTTAGCTATTGTAGAAATATATCAACTTGTATCTAATATTTCCCTTCGTCTCTGTGTTATTTCTGATGATATTAACATTATTTTTGTTTCTTTAAACTGTATGTACAATATATTGTAATATTAAATTTCTATTGCCTATCATTTTTTCACACCAACAATGTTTTTTGATAATTCGAAAATAAGCATATAAAAACCTGCATGCTGGGAATTTTGGCAATAAAACCTGCCTGCTGGGTAATTTTGTGGGCATAAAAAATTAAATTAAAAACCTGCCTGTCTGCCCATTTATAAAAGTAAGCCTTCGAGAAACAGATAATAGACTTTGTGTGGCCTTGGAATAGATATAAGTAGAGGGTACAATAAGATGCTGCTTTATAATTGAGTACATGCATGCTAACCCTTTCTATACTAAAGTATCATTCATGAGTAGTTATCAAAATGTTCATATAATAAGTTCAACAAAACAGGTCGTTTGTTGAACTTATTATCTAAACATTTCCCTAAAAAAATAGGGCGCCTTGTGCACTTTTATTTATCATGTTAAAGGGATACTGTACTGAAATGTTGTTGGTTTCTATAGTCTCCGAGTCGTAGAATAAGGTAACCAGATTTCCATTATTTGAAAGTCTGTTGAATACGAACTAATGTTACAGATTAGCCGGAATGCGAAAATATGAATGGTCGTTGTCGAGTAATTTTTGTACAGTTTTCAAGCAAATATATCAAATAAATGATATTTTATATGCATACTAGTCCCATATACTTATTTAAGCTATTGTATAGTCACTAGTAAGTGAGTGGCTTAAGTTTACGTCCCGTATCAACATATTTTTGAACACGATCATGTGTGCCACTTATTGTTCAATCCACTATCCCTCAATTAATTTGATTACGTCTTGCACACGGAATTCGTAATTTAATTTATGGCTCCAGCCATTAATTAAATTTATATCAAATTATTAACTTTGATTTTAAGATAACCTATTAACCTGAACGTTTACAGAATACATCTTTGACTCAAATTACTTATTTTTCTGTATATTATCGATATTAGGTCATTTTTATTGAAAATGGCATACAGTACCCCTTTAACATTCTTCCAAATCAATAATAGACTGTTCCAATGTATAATTTTATAACTGAATGGGAGAATCCATTCAGTATAGAAAGGGTTAAGAATAGCTTACAGATCATGTTTCAGAGTATATTGTGTATGTAAAGGTACAGCACTATTAAAGATGCCACATATAATTTGATGAAATTAGTCAGATTATCATTAACCTTTAGAAACCATGCATGAAATAAAATGAACATTACTTCTGATCAACATCATTAGGGAAATATGAGCAAAATTATCTCATGAAGAGATTATCTGAGTACATAATAATAAAATAAGTGAAGGTTACATTAAAATAGTAATCAAGTAGAGGTTACAACAAAAATGCTGCATAATAAATGAGTAAATGTTAGCTTATAGATCATTCTTCAGAGTATATTTTTTACGCATGCATAGCACTATTAAAGTGAATCAAGAGCTTCATAGTGGGTACATATGAAGAATAATAAAACTATGTAAAATCATCCTTATCAAGAGAATATAGATAGACTTTGTTCTTATTTTCATAACTAACCCTTTCATGACAGGAACTGCTTTGGTCCAGCATTAAAGATCCTGGCTTTCAAGATCAAGGTAAATATTGTTAGGCCAATGTATTCTCTTATACATGTATATGCGAGGCTCCCTAGGGGTGACTCGCATGTATAAGAGAATGCATTGGCACAGGGTTTTCGGAAAATTTCAGGAAGCTCCCATCATGGAAGGGTTAATAATTGACCAATAACAAGATTTTGCACATCACCAGTATCATGCAAACATTAATTGCTACAGTTTTGTCAACAAACATCACCAATAGCAACTGTGATTCAAATATTGGGTTGAGAATTTGTATTTTAAAGAATATTTCTACGATGCTCTGTCCTTTTCTAATGTTGATTTCATGATTTAAATGTCTTATCTAAAAATGTTAGAGCTTGATTCAAAGTAAGTGTACATAGTGCAAACAGCAGTTTGCTGTAACAGATGATGTTTACACAGCCCTCACAATTCATTTTTTTTGGCTTTGCAATCGACTATGGCACCATTGCCATGGGTCCAGTTTGCTTCAGCAAATGGCTTCGTCATTGCTGATTGCCGTAGTAGCCAATTATGAGGGATGTTTACATAATTTGTAATGGTTTCAACACAAAACTGGTTATTGGAAGATTATTAACCCTTTCATGATGGCAGCTGCACTGGTGCAGCATTAAAGATCCTGTGCCAGTGCATTCTCTTAAAGTTTCGAGTCTCCCAGAGGGAGCCTCGCATACTTAAGAGAATGCACTGGTTTACAAGGTCAAGGTTAATATTGTTAGGCCAATGTATTCTCATATATATGTGAGGCTCCCTAATCGAGACTAGTATATATAAGAGAATGCATTGGCACAGGGTTAACGGTAGAAATATAAATAAAGTATATAATTTTTTTTCCACCTTTTTTATGATGATTTTACAGACTTTTATGTCAATTTCAGATGTACCCACTTTGAAGGAGTTCCTTTAAAGATGCCACAAATTATTTGACAACAATATCAAATTATTCAGAATTTCTTGAACCTAAATTGCTTCTGATCAACATCATTTGCCACACATAGGTGTCACAGAAAACCAAATGATCATCTAATCTAATATGTTACATTGAACAACAGATAATACTCATTAATATTTGCCGCTATGGGGCAATGAAGGGGTACAATCTTTTCACTTTTCAAGAGTCTTAGTGAACGTTCAGACGACCATGATTCAATCGTAAGTGGATAGATTTCCGTCGCAGGAAGTAACCAGTAGTTGGATTGCGCATGCTCACGACAATATCGTAAGTCAAAAAATAATATCAAGCACTGTTTGATTTCAGATGCGAAATTGTGGCGTATCCTTGGCTACCTACGCTTGCGACGTAATCGCAGTCATGTGTACGTAAAATTCGTGGCTGGAAAGATCGCAGGGTAGTCAATCACATGCTTTACGAACAACCTACGATATTCCTGGATTCCTCCACTTACAATTGTATCGTGGTCATCTGAACATTCACTTAAGAGAATTCAAAACCTAGTAAACCTTCTTTAAATTTGATATCTATGCCTCAAAATAGGATGTCGGACATTTGCAGAATGAGGTCCCCAGAGGGTGAATTTAGTGATGCTACGAACAAGCAGGCTAGTGTCACTAAATTCAACCTTTGGGGACCTCATTCTGCAAATGTCCGGCACAATATTTTGAGGCTTGTTGATAGCTAACCATCGAAACTTCATATGAATGGTTTCATATATTCCACTTCATTATTTTCTGGTAAAGCAATGTAAAGTACAAGTAATTTAGGACATCACTGTAATAGTTTACTAGCGTCAAATCTGAAGGGACATCTTTGAAGAAACAAACAACATAAAACTTTCCAAGATAAATAATAACTCCATGAATCTTAGTAACTTTTAGAAAAACGACAATATATCATGACATATAGATCTTAATAGCTTAGTCTGAGAATGGTCAAACTAGGCATAAATAATCTTTGGTAGCTTACCGGTATTTGGAATAAATGCAAGTGTCGGTAGTGGATTGTTATTAATGTGATGAAAGGACATTTGTTTTTATATCTACAGACTAATATCTATAACGATGGCGTGGTTAATTCGTGAAACTATTCTTAGATTGATTTCTGCATTCATACTCAATCTATTAAGATATAGATAGCCGCATTAGCCGGAAATTGTGGGAATGTTTCCCCCAGATAAAAATACCAGTTTTATAATGATAAGACAAAAGCAAAGAATGCGCTCTAGTTTAGACTATTGAGGCCAAAAGTCGTAAGCGTCTGTAGTAGATAAATTTGCTTTTTTACGGAAAGTTGTGCTATACTGAGTATACTACTCATCATCTGGATCACAATTTAGGATCCAGATGATTCGGATTCCGTACTTTAGTACTCTGGTTCCTGTATTATTTGCAATAAGGAGTTTATTCTTTGTCGATATCGGCAGAGATGTAACAACTGCCTTGGTTTAACTTACATTTTTTTTTATTATTTCCTAATGTTTCTACGTGAATCACACTAACATTCGTGCTAAAAGCACAAGTGAAACTTATTGACGGCAATGCCATGTTAGATGCAGCCATGCTGTTGAGAAAATGTGGTACATAATCTATAAAGAAGAAGGAAATCAAGAACTTGGAGAACCAGTATATGAATAAATTATTCATAAGGCACTCTTGACTGGTTTCGTTTTATAACGAACATATTCTTTACTGAGGAAACCTAATTCCAGGTTTTTTTTTATGTTACACCCAGTGTGCTCTTTAGTATAAATTCAGTTATCCATTAATCCTGACGATTTCATCAAGAGTGTTAATCCCAAACACCTGTGGAGCCCGTGTGTCCTTCATATCTTTCCCGATCAGCTGACCATCAACAAGATACTCTTTACCAATCACCTTTTGAGACCAATACAAGACCTCATCAGTATAGGGTGTAGCTACTCCCGCACAGGCCGCGATTCCTCGTAGTACGACCATCTTAAATGGGGTGTCTTCAACGTAGTACCGATTCTTGAAATCTGGAGCAAACTTGTTCTCGCCAACTTCGACCATAGGTTGAGTGATCTTCTCTGTTGCTGAATTTGTCCAGAACATTTTTTGCATGTCTGAAAAATCAGTGATATATTCTTTATATGTATCTCGTAACCACTCACGATAGTGTGCGACGTCGTTGGTGTCAATTTGTGGCTTCGCTGTCGATATCGCTTTTCCAATTTGAACCAACTCATCTCCAACTTTTGACAGCATATCAACTGAAGCATCGGACATTTCCTTATAGATCAATGGAACCCTATCAACAGGTTTCCCATCCCATTTCCCCCAAGCTCCGTATAATATCGGGGAATGGAAGCGGCAGTTGAGGGTCGGAGAAATGAAACTGTTGAACTTTCTGATAACTGGCTGATCCCCAAACACTTCCTGCATAGCTGAAATTGGATCACTCTTTGCCAAGTTATGTCTGATGACTGAGCAGCCTATCTGACCCTTGGTTCCATGGATTGAAACTTCTTTGCCAAATATCTCCAAACGACAAGCCCAAGGAAGAGTTTCGAAGTTAACAATAACGAGATCTTCCATTCTATCTTTAAACACATGATAACACTGGAATTCAAAACCAGGATACCCCGGTAATCCTATAAGCGTGGTACCTGGCTTGATGAAAGGTGCAATAGCCTCAAGATAACCCATGTGGGCAAATGATGGAACGGTAAAAATAATAATGTCACTATCGCCGACAACATCTTTTGGATCCTTGGTAATACAACTTGGTTTACTCTTAAGGGAAGTATCAGTGCCATTCAGACTCTTTCTATTAACTGTCATATACTCGTTGACAAGTGCCGCTTTCCATCTCTCAGCCTCATCTGCAAATAAGGTGAGGACTCGACAGTCAATTTTGTCCAGATAGGAAGCCAGACCACACAATGTGTGCGCACCATTACCTCCTCCACACACCAAAAGCTTCAGCGCATCACTTCCCATCTTCAAAATCTGAAAGAGTGGAAGATATACAATCTTATTAGGCCACATTTAAATATATCTTAGTTTCCCCATGACCCTACCAAAGATTTCAAGAATGTGAAGATAGGGGGGTAGGTAGTTTATTTAAAAAAAATTCCAATTACAAGTAATCACTGGACTGGATACATGTACATTTAATAAAGATGCACAATCTGATTTATCGCCCCTAAATTACTATATCTACAGGTTTGGCGGTAAAAAAAAAATTTGTATTGGAGTCAAGGAACACACACCCTTCAAAGCTCCAAGCTATTAGATTTCCAGGCTTGAATTCTATTAATTTTATCCACCTAAAAAATTCCACTGGCTTCTTCTGGAAATATACGGAAGTGAGCGGATGCCGTCACGAGAGGTCAAACAAGGTCACGGTGTCTTTCCATGGTGATCGAGTATTATTTTCAGAATATAAGACGATGGAACCAATTGTAACATAATTTTTATTTGCAGGATTAAGCACATAAACCTTTTATAAACAAAAATCAGAAAATGGTGAATTTTGTGAAACAAATTGGGAAAAATTTAGTAAAATCATCAGTTTATGGATTTTTAGGGATGTATTTTTAAATACTTGACCATATTAAGTGCCAACATAGATGCTGCAATTGAAATCGTAAGTGTGGAAAATCGCAGGTGGAGTAAAGTGATTTGCCCGCAGCTACGATTTTATCCACGTGATCGATCACATGATAGGAAAATATTATATCACATTCTCCACATTATGCAATTATATACATATATACATGGCATGTATCTCACTTTTCTAAACTAACAAGTTGAAGTGAAATTGAATAATTTTTTATTTTGACATTTTTGTACCTGTCAACTCCACAGCTGCCACAATTTCAACAGCCCTCTTCTCCTTGTCTGCATAGCAGATGGCTGATATGTGGTATAGGCATGCACGCCCTACCGTGCCACATCTCCACCAATGTGGCCTCATTTTTGTAAGTCCAAGAAGTTTGTGAACTTTGCGCCATTTTTGAATTTTTTCTTTTCGTGGTATTTACCACATGATCAGTGCGACCATGGTCATGTGACAGCTACGATCGCGCGTTTTGCCAAGTTTACACCACGATTTTCCTGGTAAAAATCAAACATTGCTTGATCGCTACGATTTGGCTGCGACATTGTCGTGGGTATGCGCATTGGATGCTCCACCTGCAATTTTCCCCACTTACGATTTAATCGCAGCGTCTGCTCTAAGATAAGTAATTTGGCTCATTTCAGGAAATTGAGCCTCTAACATCAGATAAACTCCTGTTTTTGAAGGCACATAATATGAACAAGAAATTTACATTAGATATGTGGGGTGAAGTAGCTACGCGTAAGATGGGCTTTGATTGAAAATGCATTAATCGTGACTGGCTATCACTGTTGATGAAGTCTGACGTACCAAATATTTCCCTGCGAACCACCTATATTGTTATCAAAATTGATAACAAGTTAATGTGCTATTGTGATCAAAGTTAACATATTTGTTCAAGTTATGGCACTCAAAATTCATGAAAATTAACGGGTGAAACTATTTCCCACAATAAGAGGACCTGACCGGTTTTCGAACCAAATAAGACATTATTGAGCAAGTCTCATATACTGAATATCAACAAAATCAATCACTTGATATATGTTGATATATGTTCTAGCAATTGTGTTAACTTGATGACAATTCACAAAAATGAACTAATTAAGGGTCTTAACTCCACCCAAAATATGCGGACATAGCCGGTTTTGGAACTTGATCAAGACATTGTTCAGCAAGTCTCATATACAAATTGATATAGCCAATAGTTTTTTGAAAAACTCAACCTATAGTTTGGCGAGGTTGGTTCTACAAAATGGTGTTAGTAATAAGCCATATTGCACTAACATCACTTTGTAGAACCGACCTTGCCAAACTATAGGTTGACTTTTTCAAAAAACTTGACCAAAAATATTAATGAATCTGGGAATGGTTTTCTGTTCTCTAACCAGGAAACTAAGATCTACAAAATGAACATGAAATTGGAAGGACTTGTGAACATTTATTTTTCATATACATCCCTGACAATACATAATTTGATGATTTTACTAATTTTAATTTTTCCAATTTTATTTCACAAAATTCACCAATTTCACTCTTATTGATATTTAGTTTGTTGTTTATAAAGGGCTTGCAGTTAGTGCCCTGTTAAGATGTCGTCAGATATCTAATAAGATTCCCCAGGTCAAATTACCTCTATATACAAATTTTCAGCTGTTTCTGTATAAACAATCAGTTATCAGTAATGGTTACCGCCTGTAGATAAAAGTCAACTGCGGCAGCCTTTCAAGTTTGACACTGAGAGTAGTCCTTCATATGACGTCACATGAAGGAAGATTAACAATTCAAACTGCATAATGCAGGATGGAATAGATATGTTAAATACCCAGTGCCAGTGGTACGAGCGACATACGTAGGATTTTATGTGGTTTCGGACCAGAATTAGTTAAATTTGGGGGTTGGTGTCCAAAAATTGGAAATTAAAGGCCCACTTAATTTTTGAACCCCCAAATCACATTATATAAAATATATACCGGTATGCCATATACCATTTGAAAGAGGAAGCCCAAAACATTGTATTTTCAACTTATTCGATATAATAAACTGTGAACATGTTGTTTTTGTTGAGATAAGGATGTCGGCATCAGGGACATAACCAGGCCGTTTTTCATACCACCAGGCCGTTTTTCATACCGTTTACCGGTTTGGGCGATATATATATATATATTTATATATATTGACATAAGACATTTAAGTTTACAAAAAGATTTAAGTTTAACAGTTGGAATCATACTGTAAAGTATGTTAGGCTTTATCTAGCTTTCATCTGTGAAAATTTCATATAGTTTGAGTTCAGGTTTGTTATCATTCAGCCTTCAGACTTCAGTATTTCAATCAAATTCAAATGAAATTGCACAATACAGTACAGGAACAGTGACAATTTGATCAAATCAACCTAGTTATCAGGTGGGATCTCATAATACCAAATGAATAATTAACATAGAGATTATTACTAATAGTAATTACTAACTTAATAGACATTGTTTCTGTACTACTAGTATATTATGTATGTGTCTCTCACTTGAATTTTAGAAAATAGCCTATTATATGAATTAGAGTGATAACAGTATAAAGTCTCATTTCAAGCAGGATTAATCCATTGAACCTAAATATATATGACAATAACTTATAAGCATTTCCAATCCATACATATATAAAACATTTCCAAAGTTATGCTTGAGAAACTTGTTCAAATTGACCTCTCAGTAAAATTCAAAATACTGACTCAAAGAGCCCTGATTAGCTCTCAATGCAATGGATTTTAAAAACAATTTCAGGTGGAGAACCCCCAGACCATCGAGAGGCGGGTGACGTTGGTAAGAAACGAGTGCACTAACATGCACGAGTTTCTTACCTAAACATCTCTTGCCTCAGGTGAATTTTTTAATGTAATTCTCGGAACTAATTGATTACTCTATTTATTACACTTCTGCATCAATTTGGTTCGCCAAATATGATTAAAACACCCAGAATTAATGCATAAATATCCCGATGCAGCTGGATGCAGAGAAAGATAAAAAATTCAGTCCAGATCAGTATGCAATGACGTCACGAGAAATGACATAATTCACTAGTGATATTAGGCCTACCATTTTTAATCAACGACATTTGAAAATCGTGCATAGGAGTGTAATAAATTATTTTAATCATATTTTATGGCACAGATTGTTATTAAAACCATATATCAAGGCACTATAAAAAAAAAAAATCGGTGGTTCGAAAATGAAGTGAGCCTTTTTTTTTTCAGGTTTGGGAACCTGTGGATAAATGTGAATTCGGCAATATCGCATCAACCAAAAAATGTGGATATTTCTGTAAGAAATGCAATGACAAAATTAAAGCCCAATCAGTTATGTCTGTACTAATAAAAAAAGTTTTATGGTGTGGGAGGAATCACCTTGAGTTTTCTATTCAGTAAGGCCAAAGAAAAAATATACTATGTTTCCGCACATCGACCGACCCTACAAATAACCGCCGACCCTTATCTTTTTATTGATATTTTGAGAAAAAGCCGAACATTTCTATAAAAAAACAAAAAAAATTTAACTGTTTTTTTTTGCCACCAATGCACATACATAATGATGTTCATTAGTGTGCAAAAGTAAACACATGGTTTCTAACATATCCCTGTGTAAAGTGACTGAAAAGTGACAGCTGGACCTCAAAAGTTAAAACTCCAGGTGTGGATTCATGGATTCATGAATTGATGGGCATGATTTTGCGTAATGATGTTCATTAGTGTGCAAAAGTAAACACATGGTTTCTAACATATCCCTGTGTAAAGTGACTGAAAAGTGACAGCTGGACCTCAAAAGTTAAAACTCCAGGTGTGGATTCATGGATTCATGAATTGATGGGCATGATTTTGCGATTTTAATGTTCTGACAGTGAATCTCAGGCCTGCTTTAAGCCCCGTTTGGGAACTCATAATCTACAGACATGGTGGGTGTGTATCGGTATATATATATGTATATATAGAGGTTATCATCACACATGGTAGGGTATAGCTACTCTTTCCAAAAACCATGCATGCTAGGTTGGATGTACATGTACTGGCTGCCTCCAGACAATGGGATGTAGTCATCACAATACAAGTACCGGTGCAATGGCGGTATGGGTAAAATTCTCATAAAACGTTAGTGACATCAATTTCATACCAAGTAATTTCCACTGTATTGTTCAAGTAATACTTTCCCCCACAACATGAGTTGGCATTTTATATCACTTCGGTCGAGGTAGTTCAATATTTCTGCAGCTAGATCAAAAAAAAACAAAAAAAACAAGCAGTTGCAGAAGCGGTATCCCCCACCGAAATGTGCAGATGGGGAAGGGCATTCTCAATAATGTTTGCGTTCTCAGTATGAGCTAAACAAGAGGTGGGATTTTGTCAAAAAGCCTGGCTTGCGAACTCATTTTAGGTACCGGTACTGGTCATGGGAATGAATATACCAATAAACAAAGTCCAATAACTCTGCTGAAAATATCCGGCCGGACCTGGTTTGCGAACTCGTTCTAGATACTGGTCATGTGAACTCATATACCAAAAATCTTTGAAATCCGTTAACATTTGTGGAAATGAGCCCTGTGACGTCGTCCATTTGTACACAAATAAATAAAGTCCAATAACTCTGCTAAAAATGTCCAGCTGGACCTGGTTTGTGAACTCATTCTAGGTAATGGTCAGGTGAACTCATATACCAAATATCTTTGAAATCCGTTGAGATTTGTGGAAATGAGCCATGTGACGTCGTCTATTTGCTATTTGGTAAATTCCTTCAAAAATAATAAACAAAGTACAATAACTCCGGTAAAAATATCTGGCCAGACCTGGCTTGCGAACTCATTCTAGGTAATGGTTAGGTGAACTCATATACCACAAATCTTTGAAATCCGTTTACATTTGTTCAAGTTATGACTTACAAATTCGGGACGGACAGATGGACGGACGGACGGCTCGACAGACGGAACCCATTAAATTTGGCGGGGGATAATAAAAATTCCCTACCTACCTTCCTAATTTTTTCACACCTTTAAAAGCCGACATACTATCTTCTTCTTTTTTTTTTGCCTAATACAGATTACAGTATTCTAACTTCTAAGAGAAAAGGTCAAGATCAAGGACTGTGTCATACATATAATTGACAAGCATATTCTTTGTTATCTGTGTTCACTTTTAATTTTAATTTAACCAGTCCACGCTCATCCCAAATTTCTTGCTGTCACTGCTGAGTGACTGCAGACAGCGTGGCGTAAGTCGACTATCACAGAACTTGCCACTACAGTGAGTGAGTGACACAATATTTGTTTCCTATTTTCGTTGAAGATTGGAATGTTAACATACCGATAGATCTATATATGTTACACGCAGCAAGTAATATGATAAAAGAATGATTGGAATATATAAATATAAACACTGCGGACTAATTAAGTGTTGTTTCTTCGTATGTCATGACATTCTCATTACAAATCACCTGAAATAATAATGTTGCTGTCGATCGAAAATCCACAAGAGTTTCGGTCGTTTAGAGCGGGTTCCAACATTGAACGATGAAATTTGCACTTAACTTATCTTAACACTTTCATGACTGAAATTGTGCGATGTACCAGCGCTCCTCCCGTTGTGGTTCAAACCAATTTCAACAATAAACCCTCTCTATACTAAATGGATTCTCTAAACCAATGGTTCCAGTTTAAATGGTATAATTATGTAATGTGTATGTTTTAATATACAGAAGTAGATGGCTGCGAAGTTACCACACGAGGGTGGGCTGCTGATTAGCTCTTTCATGAATCAGATTTCTATTGTCTACATAAACAGCAGTTAAGTCATCATCCCATAATCCCTGAATGGGTGTGAGATAATTAAGGTGCACTGTTACAAAGGCTAGTTCTTGTTTACAATTTGTTTTAATAATTATATTTCTTATTAAATGTCTCATATTGTTCAGGGAAATTAAGGCTTCCATTAAGAGCATAAAATTTGATGTAAAAAAAAATCATGTTTGGTGTGACTTTTGGGTAGGCTGGGAGACTATGGGAAGCCAAATTGACATTTAATAAATAATTGAGCTTAAGCGCAATAAGGAATCCCTTATTGCGCTTAAGCGCAATAAGGGAAGATCTAATTGCGCTTAAGCGCAATAAGAATATTCCTTATTAAGCGCAATAAGGGAAGATCTAATTGCGCTTAAGCGCAATAAGAATATTCCTTATTAAGCGCAATAAGGAAATTCCTTATTGCGCTTAAATAAGGAATCTCTTATTGCGCAAGGAATCTGACTTTTGGGTAGGCTGGGAGACTATGGGAAGTCAAATTGACATTTAATAAATAATTGAGCTTAAGCGAAATAAGGAATCCCTTATTGCGCTAATAAGGGAAGATCTAATTACGCTTAAGCGCAATAAGAATATTCCTTATTGTGCTTAATAAGAATATTCCTTATTGCGCGATTCCTTATTGCGCTTAAGCGCAATTAGATCTTCCCTTTTTGCGTTTAAGCGCAATAAGGGATTCCTTATTGCGCTTAAGCTCAATAATTTATTAAATGTCAATTTGGCTTCCCATAGGAGACCACAGACAGACTTTATTTTTTAAATTTTAAACTTAACACACTGAAAGTAATGGTAATGCATTACATCTCATTTTAAAGGTAATGGTAATTGTAATGGTCAACCCATCCCTGGTTACTACTATAGATCACCATAGAACGGGGAGACACTTTTATTGATTTTTGAATATTACAATCTCTTAAGTGAATGAAATGGGTGGATATTTATGCTTGTAATTGAATACTGGGTGGTAAGAATTAGGTCCAAATATCCTGCCAGATGCCTTTATTATTTATGTATCCCTGACAACGGCCCAAATCTCGTGGGAAGTCACCCCATGGGTTGGGGTGAATTTGCACACTTATATAGAACTTGAAAAAGAACTCCAAATTATAGAGGAACCATACTAATTTGATAAATTTGGATGATTTTATCTACAACGACTACACATCTGATTATGACTTTCTCCTAAAGCTTGCAAACTGTGAGCATCTACATCTCCAAAGACTCAGACTTATGGCACTCACAGTTTTCAAAATACTAAAGAAGGACAATAGCACTCCTTCCTATTTGGACTGCCTGATGAAACTTAAACATAGTTCATACTCTTTTAGAAATTCTGAGACTCTGGAACTGCCATATCACCTGATACTACTACTTTCGGTTTAAGCTCGTTTTGATTCATGGCACCTAAAGTGTGGAATTCTCTTCCAGAGTCATGCAGAACTGCAGAGACAATGAAATGTATGTTAGAAACCTGGAATGGTTTTAAATGTAAATGCAGTGCCTGTAGGATATCCTAATTATATGTATACTAGCAGGTGACCCGACTTCGTCCGGACTTTGACCTTGAATTGACCATTTTGAAGGTCAAGGTCAGGTCAGGGTAACGATTTGACCTGTCCAAAACACTCCCCGGATAAAATTATCCCTAGGTATAAAATTTCGTCGAAATCTGTCCGTTTTACCCGATTTGACCATTTTGAAGGTCAAGTCGATGTCACGATTTGACCCGTCGAAAACATTCCCCCGACAAAAGTATCCCTAGGTATCAAATTTCGTCGAAATCCGTTAATTTTTTTATTTAATTTGAGTTAATTCTGCCTTTTTAATGAAGAAAAATGATGGTACCCGTCCCGTGATGGTACCCGTCCCTAAAAGAGGTACGTTTGTGGGTACCCGTTTCAAGGTGAAGATCACCTCGGGCGGAAAAAACTTACCCGATGAAAATCTCCCCCATTCCTTGGTACCCCTAAGTACGAAGACAGAAATAAGAATCACACAACACGCTCATGTCTGGATACAGACACACTCACTTCTGGCCCCAGACATAAGAATAACACTACACGCATACGCTCTTTATCAACGACACTGCAGATACGAACGCTCTTTAACTATCAAGAGATTAACCCCACAGTGCCAAGGACGGTCATTTTGGTGATTGGGAATGGAGAAGGAGTGCTCTGACGTTCTCAGAAATGGTACGATGACACTTCATGTGGTATTTTACCCTTAGATAGGAAGTTTGGGCTCAATCCGTCCGGCAGTTTTCCCGGCCATAGCTAACAAACAAACAGACAAGACAGAAGTCCCAAAATATATAATAGACTAGCCGATGAGCCCGACGTTGTCCGGGCTATTCAAAAACCAAATTTCAAGTCGATAGCTCCACCTGTTTCCAAGATCTGGTCTGCGCATGCGCGAAGCTGGCGTCGCACGGGCTCGGCGACCCGATAAAATTCGTATCCGGGGCAAGATACATTCACATAGCAACTTTCAAGTCGATAGCTCCACCCGTTTCCGAGATCTCGTCTGCGCATGCGCGAAAGCGGGCGCCGCACGGGCTCGCCAACGTCCACCGCCTGGTCAAACTACACACACGTACCAAGTTTCGTCCCGATCGGTCGAGAATCGTAGATTTGTATTAATGACAAACATACAGACAAACATACAGACAGACAAACATACAGACAGAGGTCTTCAAAATATATATGAGATGTTTGTATTTTAATCATCACTTTCTGGTCTGGTATCTCTGAATGGAACAAAACGTGTTATCCAGGAATGAAATATGGACTTGGTGTGCACATTACGGTGCCGTATGAATAATATACTGATTTGTGTCTTACGATTTTGATCAAGTCAGGGCTACCTGTCCTCAGAGATTTTATTCGTCTTTTACAATGTTTTAGCTTATATACATGTAATTTATTTTTCAGATAGGTTGTGTTTTATTCACGTTACTGTTTATGTACATTTTCATTGTTTTTATACAGGTCAGTGAGCTCAATGCTCATGTTTGTAATTTAAAATGCCTGACATTTGTGTATCATATCGCAAAATGGGTATTGTGATAAAAAGAATCAAGATAAAAACATGAAATTTTATCTCAAATTTACATGTCTATTATATATATTTGACTCATCTAGCTAACTATTAAACTGCATTATAGTTATCGGTCATGATATGGTTGCAATATGTAATTAAATGCCATTTATCAAGGCGTACAGTTTTGACGTACATTAAAAAAAAAACAAGAAAAACTTTCAACTGCATTAAAGAGCATTCCTGGTAATATCTCGAATGTATTCAAGCTCAAACAATGTTTAAAATGAAGTTCAGGGTTATAACTGCTAAGTCAGTTCTGATAATCCAGGTGGTAAATTATTCGAAAACACTAAATTAGAGTATAGTGATATGTATCGTATCGTTGATAATGTATTCCGATTTGTATCATATCGTGACCCAAGTGAATCATTACAGCCCTAATGCTAACATGGTGATATTCACATGCTTGGGTCTTTTAGTGTGAATAAATGTTTGGAAATCATAGTTTATTCTGACCTACAAATACATGCATAAGCACTCTTCATGTGTGTAGGGCCTACATGTATTTTTTTATGACATTAGATTCAACGATCTCAGCCACCACATACGTGACACACCCCATATTCACACTGTTGACGGGGTGATTTCAGACACCACCAAGGGGTAACAAAAATATCACAACAAGGCTATGACACATTTAATTTATAGTGAGATAGAATACATGTATATAGATTAAATAAGCTGTCATGTCGTAAAATGCCTACACTGGGCTAGTGTCCGAAATCACCCCAAAGGAATTTGAAGGGCCCACAAAAAAGGGTGTTTCCACTGAGACAAATCCAAAAGTTTGGGTTTTGTTTTTTATCTCATTTTAAACCACATAATTGAACATGCATTTTTATCGGTCATTATAATTATCGGTCATGATATGGTTTCAATATGTAACTAAATGCAATTATCAGGGCGTATATAGTTTTGGCGTACATTAAAAACTGCGTTAAAAAGCGTTCCTGGTAATATCTTGATTGCACTCGAACTCAAACAACATTTAATATGAAGGTCAGGGATGTTGATAAGTAAAACACAAGTGAATTTATAAAAGCATATGTCATATGCAAGCGTTAGATGTTTGTACCATTTGGAGATTAATACTGTCCGAAGTCACATCGCTGTCCCAAATTCACCCCATTTTACTGTACCCAATGGATTTCAGCTTTATGGGCATGTTGAAAAAAATATTAGCTCTTGAAGGAATAAATTAAATTCATAAGGGAAAATAACTTTAATATATACCAAAACAACAAACATAAGAAATATAATTATAAATTGTATCACAATTGAACATTCAATATAACAACATTGAGGAATGTATGGTCACTTACCAATTTCCACAGCAATATAGAGCCAGAAGCTACACACATTGTGATGAATGTAGCTTGTAACACCATGCACAATATAATGGACTCCTTAACCATAGCAGAATTATGGGTAACTTTTCAGGATTTAGTCGGAAATATGGCTTGTTACCATACATCAGAAAGCTCTCACTTAAGAGTTTTCCAATGAATGGCAACAAGCGATATTTCCGACTAAATCCTGAAAAGATACCCATAATTCTGCTGTGGTTAAGGAGTTGATTATTTAGAGCATTACTGTGTAGCTTGTATCACCATGTAATAATGCTAGTTCCACTCTTCTAAACTACTTCCGATTCTTATTGGTGAATCCATTGTGCCATTGTTATGCATGGCATGTCCATATATCCAAACAGATCTCAGTGTTGTCTTGTCAAAGGCATCAAATGTGAAAAGTTTATTATCGCAAATTTACATTGTACTTTGTGTCTTCTATTTTGTTTTCATTGATGTTCAAATGTGTCGATTCGATAGGGCAATCAGATGTGAATATTTTAAGAAACCACAATATTTACTTTAATATTCTTGAAAACAGGATCAATCAATATCATGTTTCAGTCCCTGTCTGTCATTATGAACGACATAACTTGCCAAGTAAATGCACCACATGCAGCACCAAATTATAACAAGATTTGGACACTATTTCAAAGATAAAGTATTAAGTATACATGTAACATGTATATGCACACATTCCACCAAATTTAATTCTTGAGACAATGTGATAAATCTCCAAATAATAAATTAGAATGTGACCATGGTGAGAGAGTAGTAAGTTCAGTGAATGTTATACTATTATATAGTGAATATGGTATAAAGCAAGTGCATTCAATGCTTCAATGGCATTATATACAAATAACTTAAAGATGTTGTATCTATTTACTGAAATTTTGTATAGATACAGGGTTTAAAATAATAAATTTGAGCCAGACTGACCAGTCAATAAGAACATCTGTCACAAGGAAATTATTTTTGTTTTGTTCTCCAAATAATTTCTATGAATCGGGACAGAAAATGTAGCTCATTTTAGGACACTACAACATTTTTTAATAAAAATGAATCTTTTAAAACACTTTTAAGTGAAATTTATGCAACAATTAACAGATGTTTCTCTTGCATGTTTCTAGTAATAAATGAAAGATGCCTTGGAAAGGAGTTTCATAATTTTTTTTTTGTTGGAAGTTCCAGCAGGAAGAGATAGGGCATCTTTAATAAATATGTCTCCAAACGTGATTAACAATTGGGCTGCCATGTAAGCAAGTGTGGTGATAATATGGTGGGCAGAAATGCGTGTTCATTGAAACAGTGTATGAAGGTAATTAATATGAAATAGGTGCATGAATGAAAATTCATATATGAAACAGGCTGTCAACCCCTCCCCTCATTCGGGTTGGGTGAGTTTGAAGAGGTATGCATCATTCACATTCACTGTTTATTGTTAATCAGGATTCATGTGCCTGATTTAACTGGTGTTTTCCATCTCAACAGAAAGGCTGTTACGCTACTTTTATAGCACAAATTGTTCATATTTAGATTTTTTTTAGCTGACATTTCCTTGATATGACTGAATATGAATCATATGGGTTCTGTATTTGTATTATCAAAACAACCCCTCAAATGGATAATATACCATTCTTATGTATGTTTTTTATCTGAATGGGAGAATCCATTCAGTAAATATAAGGGTTAACTTGTATGTACATTTCACCCCTTTCAGGGAAAATTTATAATTGGGATTTAGTGGGGGTAGGGGCGACACCCTCATGAAGAACAATATATGATTCTAAGGTTCGCAAGTTCTATGGATTAATTAATTGTGAAGTGTTATAAGCTAGCCGGCAGCCAAGTTAAAACAGAATGAATGTTTAGTTCAGAAAAGATATCTGGTGTTCAATAATGGCAGTGATCCTTCACTCATATTCATTTACAGTAATTCAAAAGCTATTGGAGATTCAATGATCTCATGATTGTGAGGAATTTAACAAAAGTCGCATAGCTGTGACGAGTCTATGACAGAATATTAATTGAAAACCATGAAGAGACCATAAAAGAGCTACATGTATTTAAAATATCAGCCACATTTAGTTATTGATAACTCAGTGTTATAGCTGGTCATCAAGTGGTTCTATTTTCAAGCACTAAGGCTTCATTGACAATGATGCTGCCCAATGCTGTAAAGTAACGCCATAAAATATCATCGGACATGACCAAATTTGAACTTGGCCTGCGTCTTCTCAAATGGGAATCACGTACCAAATATCAAGAAATTCTGTTGAATATTGGTCAAAGTACCATCCAGACAACCTCAAGACAGCGATTTAAGGGGCATAACTATCAAAAATCATCGACAAATTATGAGAAATTCTGTTTAATATTGCTCAAGTTATCATTCGGACAACCCAGTTGCATGGACATACAGACACATGCATGCAGCCACAGACATGCTGATTATAATAGTCCTCTGAAAAAAAGGGCTGTGTTACTCGTGTAAAAATAATTGGATGGGACCCATTTTCGAACTTGGTCTGTATTTTTGGATGACAAAAAACACACATACCAACTTTTGTTCTCTGATCAAATAATCCAAACAAGAGTTATCGGTCAGAAACCAAAATGTTGATGGATGGACAGACGATTTTCTTTTTAGTTTCTTATTCATAAACATGCTTACAGTTTCCGATTTATAATGAGTGTATATCTTATATGAAAATAATGCTATTGATGCCTCTAAGGTTGTCTAAAAGTGCCATGGCAGGTGTTGAACAACATGCTCTAGTTTTAACAAAAGTATGTTCTTGCCATCTGACACTCAATCCACACACCATAATATATGCATGGAATACGACATTAATTATATAATATACGGGTAGGGTTCTTTATTCTGAAGGTTCTTTGTTCTGAAAGTTCTGTATTCCATCTTTATTCCAAAAGTATCAACAGGGTTCAATATTCTGAAGGTTCTTTATTCCAAAAGTAGGAATAACAAAAGGTGTTTATATATCATGCTGTTCTTTGTTCCGAAATAATTTAGGAAATTGTATACATCGTTGAAAACCAGTAGAAAACAATTCAGCATGTCGTATCCGATTTGACTCCATGGAACTATTTGTGTATTGTCTAATCTTTATTATAATTGCTGATACAAGCAAAGGATTAGCCCGATCTTATGGGCACATTCATGACTTTTAAAAGGGGTAGTTTCACCATGTTTTAGCTTTTTGTCAGTCACGCAAACGATTACTAAGTATTCATAACAAGGAGTGTTATGCTTCCGTGGTCTAGTAGCTTGAACTATGAAATAGTGTTCCTTATTGTTTCATTCCCTGGCTGAAGATATACCCTCACACCAAGAGACTAATATTATGCTAAATCTGATGTTGAAGTACAGGTGGATGAGATGAGATCTCATAGAAAAATTCAAATTTGTCAAAGGATATTACAACATCGATGACAACACTCTTTTAAAAAAATATGTGTTTAAAGGCACGGGCGGCATTCGTTGCTGAAATATTCGTATTCGTTCAAAACGCCATCAATGGAAGGAATATTAAAAAATCTATAGTTTTGTTCATATGCTAAACATAATCAGCACGTAAAAAGTATATTGTCGCCAAGACGTACGATGGTGTACGTAAACAAGAACCTTCTCGTTACAGAAATTTTGCTTCTTTTTACATAACACAATGCAATTCTATTGGTTAATCACACACAAATGATATAAACGCCCTTTAATATTTCGATATCAGGAAAACAGTAACAAATAACGCTCTTTATGTTCACCATATCCAGATCTAAACAAAAGCCAGGTTCTGTAACGTTTTTTGCTTTTGTTTACATAACAAATGAAAAACATTAGACAATAACATACTGTTTATGCCATATTTCTGATTGGTATAAGAACAAAGTCTGTCTATATTTTACTATTCTTTCTGTTTATGGCGGTTTTTGACGGAGCTGAATATTTTAACAGCATACCCACCGCCAAAGTCGCCCGTATCTTTAATGGAACACAAGGGCACAGCTATAAGCTGATGATAAAATATGCGTTTAAAACTACAAGAAAGTTATTCTTTACACAGAGACCATGTAGCATATGGAACACGTATCTTATCTTGTATATATGATGTAAGCACCAGAATAAAGAGTCCATTAGACTCATTCTGTAAACATATGATGCTGATGATAATATCAATTATTGGATCCCCGTGTGGATCTTCACAGTACATGTGTGTTATGAATGGTGTTGACTATATTTTTTAATATATGGTTAGAGGAAAATTAGCTCAGAAAATTTTTGGACTAATTTTGGTGTTAAATTGTATTTTAAATGACCGAAATGCATGCAATACAACTTTAGGCCAATATTTCATATTTTAAAACTTGTTATGACATTGGTTGCTACTGGCAGCTAGCAGTCCCAAGGGGAACTTTTGAAATAAAGAACTCTCGTTTTTGATACTTTCGGAATAAAGAACCTTCGGCCAGAACAAAGAACCTTCAGAATAAAGACATGACCCCATAATATACATGAAAGTACAAACAACAGAACTTTATATTTGACTTTCGATCCCGCTAATGAAAATCATTGACAATATAGGATTTGCCATTGACAATTTCCAAATTTGGAATATGGGGAAGAGAATATTTGGGCAAAGCCACTCCTGGTGGAGTGGTCCTGCTAATTTGCTATGATGTTGGTGGTGACAACTTCAGAAAAATAACAGTACAATTTCTTAACAGCATCAGTTTGCCCTACCAGCATCTTATCAACTGAGCTGGACCCACCAACATCATATAGCAAATTAGAAGGACCACTTAATCAGGGGTGGAAACAGCTGAGCAAACTTTAAAAAAAATAAAGACATCAGAATAAAGAACCCTTGAAACTTTCAGAATAAAAAACCTTCAGAACAAAGAACCTTTGGAATAAAGCCGCTTCGAAATAATGAATCTGCAGAGTAAAGACATGACCCCCATATCATACATGTTAGTACACACAACAGAACATTATAAATTATTTTGACTTTCAAGTGTGGATCCTACTCACAAAGATCATTGACAATACATGTACAGGATTTGCCATCGACCAATTTCCAAATTGGAATGATGGGGATGATATTATTTGGGTGAAACCACCCCTAGTTAACTTGTCCTGCTAATTTTATATGATGCTGGTGGATCCTGCTGAACAGATATGATGCTGGTATGGCAAACTGATGCTGCTAAAGAACAAATGCCATTTTAAGCTGTAATTTTTGCCATGTTTTGCTGTATTCTAAACGAATCAAGGAAAAGCTGATATGTATATAAAACAATCAAAAACATAAATTATAAAATATTTTAATTAATAATTGGTCCGCCAATGGTACATTTTCTTAACAGCATGTTTAAACTGCAGGCATCATATAAATTCAGCAGGACCCAACAACATAATTTAGTAAATTAGCTGGACCACTTTACCAGGGATGAAGCAGATGAAAGAGAGAAATTATTTCATAAGTATTGGAAACTATAAATCACAAAATTTTATGTGGAAGCGGGACCACCCGACCTGGGCGTATTTTGGGTCGGGTTGTTTCTGGGTCGGGTTGTTTCTGGGTCGGGTTGTCCTATTCATTTTTTCTTCATATTTATTCGAATGATAAATGCATATTTAAAAATGTAATAGACTGCTTGAACCCATATGTTTGAGATGCCTTTTGATATCTCCCAAGTTTAGCCGGATCCCTCAAGACGAAGGATTGTTCACCATTATTTATTTGGCCCTATACAGCGGCCTAAATCACAGTCGTAGTATGAATCACTGAATATAAAATGAATTAAATCTCGAACTAAACATATTAACCTTTTTTATCTATTTATATATTTTGAGACTTCCGTATATGTGTCCTTTATAGACTCGAAAACGGCTCCACCGATTTGCCCAAACTTCCTATCTAAGGGTAAAAAGCCACGGGCAGTGTCATCGGACCATTCGCAAGCCCATGCGATCACTCCTTCACCCTTCAACTGCCACCGCAATGGGGATTGATGGGTTAATCGCGTGATAATTAATGAGCGTTTGTATATGACGCGTCGCTATTAAAGAGCGTTTGTTTACAATATCAACGCAACATTATCGCTCGAAATTTAGCATCGAAAAAATTTAATTTCTTCCATCTAAAACATAATTACGTGTTGGACTCTGTCATTTTAAGAATATATAAGTATTACACGCAGACACACCAAGTCTCAGGTTAAAATTTTTTAAAATAAGAGTTTTATCGAAATAAATCTATTTGAATGGGAAATCCTATGTTAAAATTTAGCATCGAAAAAATTTAATTTCTTCCATCTAAAACAAAATTACGTGTTGGACTCTGTCATTTTATGAAGATATAAGTATTACACGCAGACACACGAAGTCTCAGCTTAAAATGTTGAAAAATAAGAGTTTTATCGACATAAATCAATTTGAATGGGAAATCCTATGTTAATAAATTTTAGGGCTCTGCGAGTGTTTTCTGAGCGGTGACATCGATATGAAATTTGTTATGTATGGTCAACTCGGGACGGGAAATATTTTTGTCGGGTTATTTTGTCCACCCAACAGACCTTGGACGATATTTCGGGCATCAGCGGTGGAAGCGACGTGAAATTTGTTATGTATGGTCAACTTGGGATGGGGAATATTTTTGTCAGGTTATATGATAGCATGCTGTCAGCGTGCCTGTACGGGGTTACCTTGACAAACAAAAATTAATGGATCGACCAAAGCCATGGGACCAATGCCGCCAGTACTCCTAGTGGCGGGCTAATCTGCTAGTAATAGATAAAACACAAGTCAGTAAACACTGAAGGTTTCACCACATGGTGGCATCTCTGCAATCCTTGGTGATCTCAGAGGTTGTTTTTAGGGGAACCTCACAAAAAAATGAGAAAATAAAAAGCAGATTTTTGTGTGTGCTGTAACATCAGAAATAACTGAAGAGAACACCACTTCCTCTCAAAAACTTGTGACATCAACTGGGATTTCATATATTATAAAAAGAATTTATATATTTGAAAATCAGCACCTTGTGTGTTATATAGTCCCAGGGCAATGTCTGGCATGTCTCGGAGACAAGTGCATATAACATGCAGCTGTGCCAATAATCTACGGTACCACATATTATCTGTAATATTTAGTTGTTACATTTATTAACAAAACTAATTAATTTTATAATCAGCGATGCCTAGGAACTGTGACTAAATAGAGCATGAAATGTATATATATATATAGAATAATCAATTTATAAATATGGGAAAATACAGTCCTGGAGAGAAGGGCAATCAAGAAAATTATATGATGATAAGATGTGTTGTCATGGGTCGGGTTCTCCCAGGCCGATCGAATAAGGCAGTCCCTGGGTCAGGTGGTCCCGCATTATTTCAGCGAAATATTAATGGTATTAGTTGAAAATGTTCATTGTATGTTTTGAAATTCTCTATGTCTGATTACATATATGTTGTGTATTATACAAAGCTTGAAAATATCCATGTCAATTTAAGGGAAACAAGCAGTAGCAGACGGCGGTATCCCCCGCCGAAATGTGCAGTTGGGGAAATGCATTCTCAATAATGTTTGCATTCTCAGTATGTGCTAAACAAGAGGTGGGATTTTGTTAAAAAGCCTGGCTTGCGAACTCATTTTAGGTACTGGTCATGGGAATAAATATACCAATAAACAAAGTCCAATAACTCTGCTGAAAATATCCGGCCGGACCTGGTTTGCGAACTCGTTCTAGATACTGGTCATGTGAACTCATATACCAAAAATATTTGAAATCCGTTGACATTTGTGGAAATGAACCCTGTGACGTCGTCCATTTGCACACACAAAAATAAACAAAGTCCAATAAGTCCGCTTAAAATATCCGGCCGGACCTGGTTTGCGAACTCGTTCTAGATACTGGTCAAGTGAACTCATATACCAAATATCTTTGAAATCCGTTGACATTTGTGGAAATGAGCCCTGTGACGTCGTCTATTTGCTCTTTGGTAAATTCAACAAAAATAATAAACAAAGTCCAATAACTCCGGTAAAAATATCTGGCCGGACCTGGCTTGCGAACTCATTATAGATAATGGTCAGGTGAACTCATAGACCGTAAATCTTTGAAATCCGTTGCCATTTGTTCAAGTTATGACTCTTCAAATTCGGGACTGACGGACAGAAGGACGGAACCCATTCCTATATCACCCGCAAATTAAAATTTGCCGGGGGATAATTAACCCTTTCTATACTAAATGGATTCTCCCACTCAGTTATAAAAGTATACATTGGAACAGTCTATTATACATTTGGAGGGATGATAAGTTGATAACGTCAGAAAACAGATAAATAAAAGTGCAGAAGGAGCCCTATTTGTTCAGGGAAATGTTTAGATAATAAGTTCAACAAACAATGGTCATTTGTTGGAACTTATTATCTGAACATTTCGTATGGGATAACTTTTCATCAATGATTCTTTAGTATAGAAAGGGTTAATACCAGACTTGGGATGAATATTGTTGAGTCTTTGTCCATGGATCTATTGTCTCTATCAACTGTCTCAGCATATTGGCTCTACTCCACTTACTCAGTAGCAGTAGATAATGAGAATGACCCTAGACTGCAGGATATCTGCACTAAGACCACGCAATGTCAATTTCCCATTTCTCAGGCCATACAAATTTAAAAAGCTTGCACACTCGCAGCATATATTTTTTATTTCTGGGGCGCATGCCATTGAAGCCTTCCACCTCTGCATTAGCTAGCACTGCATTTAATTTAAAGATGCATAATCCGAATTAATGCTCGCAAATTACTATTTCCTTGGCTTCGGGAGTAAAATATATTTGATTCGAGTTGAGGAACCTACCCATCAAAGCTCAGAGTGATCAGATATCAATTATCTTTCACCACCAACAATTTTTTAGTGGCCCAGTAACAAATCAACGAGAAGACGGTCTCGGACCAAATTACAGATGAAGATGGATAACTCTAAAATCAAGTGCCTTTATTGTGTCAGATAATTGACAAACCAGCAAAATTTTGTTGAACAATTTTGAACAGGTTATTGGCTTGTTGTTGGAATCTGATGATATGGTGACCATCAAATTGGATTGAGTACCTTTAAGTTGCCTGTGGCCATTATTTCCCGGACAAATGTCATGGCTTTGTGTGGCCTAAACGAATAAGTTGATGAAATAGTGTTCCAGCACTTCATTCTATACCAAAACCTTCAGCATTTTCAATGGCTAAAAGCAGCTTCTCCTTCATCTGTGACTTGAATTTGTATGGCGGCAGCATTATATTATTAAAACAGGTATGGGAGATCGGCAGCCTGCAAAACATATATTTTAAAAAGTTACACATGGAGTTTGAAACAAAACATTTTTAACGTAGGAGTATTATATATCAACAAAGAGCCTTCAGGATCAAGCTCAATGGTTCCAAATATTAATTGAAGCATATCTTTGTGACAAAAATAAAAATTGGTGTGTTCATGAAATTCCATCTGCAGATTTGAAGTTACGGGGTAGTCATTTTCAATAAACTTTCAATAGATTACCTGCTAGGTTCAGGCATATTATGTAACTGATTGCTTCATGCTTTCTTCAATATATTTATCAAAATACCCTCCCTTCCATGGATTACAAATACAAATAAAATAAAATAAAACTGACGTTTTTGACACTATAAAAGCCATTGATGCCAACAAGATAAGACACAAATCACAGATGCTGTGACATATGTAATAAAAAGGGCTGTAAGGAATTCATTATCTTTAAATAACTCACAGATCTGGTCTTCTTAATTTTGTTATCTTGAATGTCATTTCGTTAACTCCACCGACAGGTATTCTATCACTTCCTGTTGAGAACAACAGAAACTTCTTCTGTTCAACACGGCTCATTTCATTGATTAAGCTCCAGAACATTCTGAAATTACACATGATTATACTGGGTTACATACATCAGGATGTCCATCGATCCATACCACACATACGTGTAACTTGCAATGTGTGTTACTGTGGTCTTAGATATGGAGGTACAATTGGAGGTAAAGTCACATGATTTTATAATGCTAAATGCACACATTTATATATATCTACCCAACATGTAGGAAAAACGAGGAAACAAGTCGGAGGTGAGGCATGCAGATATAACAGTTTAATCGTGAGTCAGGTGACTTCCATTGGCAAAAGCAAAACATGTTACAAGTTACACGTACATGTGGCTAAACTTTTAGCACATTTACCAACCGCGAGTGCCTTGGATCGCATTAACCATTTGGTAACTGAATGTTCAGCGATAAGTAATCACTTGATTCCAATTTATTCAGTTGTTGGGATGTTCTAGTTATAAGTTCAACAAACAGCCTTAGGCTACAAACTTATCTCACTTTATGAAATTAATGTTGACTTATTAAAAAATGGAACAGTCATAAATCTCTTCTGAAATGTCATTATATATATTGTTATCCTTCATCCAATTTCATCCCATTTTCCTCTCTTCTGATTGGCTGAGAGTGCGTCACATGGCGGGCCGTAAATCACCATATTACCCTCGAGGGTAACATTGTCTCAGTTATTGACCGCTCAGTTGTTACCAGTAAACACATAACTATGAAGAACTCAATGCGCAGAGATTCTCTAACAGCTCTCTAATAATTTCGAAAAACACTGTTTTTATAAACCCCACTGTTTCATAACAACCGCGAACTGTGGTGTTTGCTAATTTGCATAATTGTGTGTTTTTTTTATTTGCAATTAAAGCACGCTATGTATAAATGGTGTTATCACAGACGCAAATCCGTTATAAGGTGTAATGTTCCTATTGGACCTTTTTATATCAATAATAAAGACCATGGAACAAATAGATAAACCTTATTATGCAGTTGGTATGTGCTGCAGACAATTGCACATACGATGTACATACGTTACAACTACGTTTATGTACTAGATCAAATAGCCACTCTTTGCTGTTTATCAATTGACTATTTCTTTTCTTCAATATATTCCTCAGACTTCCGAGAATATCCGTATGTTGCGTAACGATCTGTGACATATGTCAATTTCTTTTTGCACTACTACAACGTGTTAGTTTCACATTTTAGCATTCTGGAAATTATGACACGCTCATTTGAAACGAAACCGAACATTTCGCTGCATGGCTACTCAACTTCGAAATTGCTTTACTCCTCTTTCCGTGAACCGATTTCCACCATGCAACCAGCAAACTGACCGGAGAATAGCTGCGCAAACGACGGGTCTGTTAATTGATCCAGATTATGAATGTTTTATTTTCTAAATAGCGATGATTCCAACATAAAATTAACTTTTCGAACTGGATTAAAGAATATATGCGCGCATTTATGCCTGCTATTAAGGAGGTTTGTGTGTACTCCTTTGTCAGATAACAAAACAGTTATCACCCTTGTTTTCGTGAGACACAGGGATTTGTCGCCGCTCTCGACCTGGAATGTCACCCGAGGGCCGCACATTCCGGTGACATTCCAGGTCTCGAGCGGGCGACAAATCCCTGTGTCTCACTCAATCGCGGGCGATAACTGTATATTATTATACCTCATATTAAAAGCCTATGTTAATTTCCCATAGGGTGTGATTTTACAATTTGCAATGTTTCCCGACCATGAAACATTGCCGGTCACCATTTTTTGCAATGTTTACCGCTCCGACGGAAAGAGCCCGAACATGTTCACGGAAGCACCCGAACGAAATTTTATGACGTATTTTGACCGTGACATTCAAACCGGAAACCCCAAATCGTCACGATTCAGACGACTTCCGCATTCTTCAAAGTAAACATCATGGATGCCGGTGTCAAATCGAAGCGATTCGCGGATGTTTCACCCGATGATTTTCAGACCTGCTGACATGGTTATTCGGTATAATAAAAACAATGGTGACCTGGCTCAAGGGCAACATTGCGGATAGTCTCCCCTTGGAACCAATGTCTCCCTCAGCTCCGCCTCGGGAGACATTGGTTCCTTGGGGAGACAATCCGCAATGTTGCCTCGAGCCAGGTCACCATTTTTATAATGTTTGCTGTAAGTTTTGTAACTAGTGTTGAGATCTGATCCCATAAGTTGAGTTTAGCTTAATACATATTTTTAAATTAACTCACTTTATCACAGAATCATTTGCATTGTATCCATCATAGGTTGTGACCTTCGCCAGTTCAGATAAATCGATCTCTGGATTTCCACATACCAGAACTTCAACTTCTTCAGGCCTGAGCATCTAAAAATTTTAAAACAGTTTTAGATTAATTTCAACAGTAAATACACAAGTAGCCCTTATCCAAACTGAGAAAATGCAAATTTGGTCAGAGTTTGCATGTTTCCGTTAATTAGGGTACCAAGAACTCAAAACAGACTTGGGTACACAGGCTCTCAAAACTCTCGCCCAGTAAATGGTACATTATTATGGGAGGCCATTTACACATTTATTAAATTGTACTTAAGTATAATTCATTTGCACTTAGATGTAATTCAATTGTGCTTAAAGTGATGTGAAACACTCTGGTATGGTGATCAAATAGAAATGGAGAATAATCTTGTTCAAAGTAGTAATTTTTACAAAAATAATATATCCAAATTGACAACACACACCGTCATTCTTATATATGAATTAAATGCAGTGACTCTCGATGGTGAAATCATTTTCGTTTGTTTATCATCGATAGATGCGTCCCGAATCGAGTAGTAAATATTTACAATTGAGCGTAGTTCTGATGATGTTTTCTATGGAGTGGTATGGTCGATTTGCTTCAAATATTCGGCGATGTTAGTAGAATATTACATTCCACCAGTTGTTATAACGCCTAAATACTAACTTATCAGTTTCACGCACCCGCGAACAAGTACATAATATGTCTTTAAGCGTATTTCAATTGCGCTTTGATTTGCGATCAATCTCACCAATTACACTCAGTGCAATTCATGTAGCTATAACAAGCTGTCACCATCAGAAGATCAAATGCGGTTCGTAAATGAGGGTGCGCTGGCTCTTTTATGTTTTCGCAATATGTTTTTTTTCACCATGGGTTATAATTGCTCTTAATTTTATAAACAAAGGCCAGAATAATCAGTGGAATAATTAGAAATTCCCTTCTTATGTTTTGTATGCAACTCAAGGGGATATCTTGAAATTTATTTTCTTTGCTCTTAAAATATAATAGTTGATTTTCACTATACCAAATACGGGATGTGACATATCTGTAGACAAACACTATAATACTTACAATCAGAGCATTTGATGCACACACACTATGGAAGCCAAGATAGAATGCTTTGAACTGTTGGTAAATCCATTTATTCAAAACCCAATCAACATATGCCTTGACATACTCTGAAAAGAAACCCAATAAATTTTATGTAATTATTTATCAACTCATTTAGTGAGAATATATCAAAATATGTTTACTCCTTGGTCTTGATTCGAAATTGTCAGTTCCACACACTCAAACAAGTCCATAATGTCTTTAATCTGGTAGTTGAGTGTAAATATAAGGAATGGTTGTTTATTTTGTTGTGTTCCATGGAGTATGGATGAAAGATGGCCTGACATTGTTATGTGCGTAACCATACACTCATATTCCTAATGATACTAAGTCTATCGTGTTCCTGCCAACTTGCTTGAGATCTTCCACCAAATCACGTCACATCATTTCAATTAGACACTTTAATCTTGATGCTACCAATAGTGAGTTCTGATTGGTGGTACATACTGACAGAATCCCATGGTTCGGGAAATAGATAGTCTACAAACGTAATCAGATCCACTATTTATATGTAGGTCTGTAGTTAACTTAGACTGGTGTGGAATTTGAACATTAGGTATTGCAGCAATTATTGAAAAATAGTGTCACACAGTAATGCCAGGCTAACTTGCATCCATACTTCATTGAACACAAAGCAAATCAACATCCATTTCTTAAGTGATCACCTACTTCAACAAAGAACCCAAACATTTTGTTGTGTGATGGGCTATTTCTTTACTAAATACTCATTGACGAGTAGTGCCCTTGGGAAATGTTCACTTGGGATAATAGGTGCCATAAAAGGTCGCTGACCATGCACATGTCCTGCCGAAAATAGGTTTCTTTTTGGGTGTTGACATTTTTAAGAACAAAGAAGTCAAATTCTAGCAAACATTTTATTCCAACTTGATGATGACCTTTTTGAACCACATACCAAATATCAAAAGATAAATTTGTAGATTGCTCAAGTTATCATTTAGACAGCGCAAAAATTATGATAAAATAGTTGGACAAAGACACATAAGTGCATCATAAATCATTGGATAATGAAAAAATTCGAACTTGACCATTTACCAAATATCAAGAAATTCGGTAAAACGTTGTTCAAGTTATCATCTGGACAACACAAAAATAAGTTATATCTGAGTCGAAAAAGGGACATAACTTGACCTGTATCTTCTCAAATGTGAACCACATGCCGATTATCAAGAAATAATGTTGAATATTGCTCAATTTATCATACAGACAACCCAAAAACAGTGATTTTTAAGTCCAAAAAGGGTCATAACTCCATAACAAAATCATTGGACCATGACAGAATTCGAACTTGACCTGTGTCTTCTTTAATGTGAACCATCAGATGAATAAAAGACCATTCCATGGTATAATTTATAACTGATGAGTGGGAGAATCCATTAAGTAAAGGAAGGTTTAAAAGGAGAATATATGTGTATTAGATTTGTTTACCTTTCCTGTTTTCAATGGTAACTGTAATATTTGCACCACCCGGCCTGAGGGAATGAGTTTTCAGTTTACCAAACTCATCATATGTGGCCTGGAATGAATAGTATAAATCATCAAACCATATAATGATTACTCACTTCCAACTCCGCTTGTGACTTCTAGAATTACAGATTTCATTCACATCTCTCATCTTACAGTAATGCCCTAAATAATTGACTCCTTTAACTGCAGTATAATTATGGGTAATTTTTCAGGATTTAGTTCGAATTTGGCTTGTTGCCATTCATCGGAAAGCTCCAATGAATGGCAACAAACCATATTTCCAACTAAATCCTGAAAATTACCCATCATTATGCTGTGGTTAAGGAGTTGATTATTTAGGGCATTGCTGTACCTTATTATTTTTCAATGATTCTATTTTGATGATAACTGATTTATTTAAAATAATCTTGCAAATGAAATGACAAGAATCATCTTGGGAGATGGCATAAGTTAGTTAAAAGTGATTCAGGGCTTAAGGTTATGGATTTGAATTTGCTGTGATTCTAAGCTTATAATAATTTGTTTTAGCTCAGAACTGCCACTTTGCCGATGACACAGAATAAAGACATTCACTATTTTATTTTATAGAAAAAAGTCAAGATGGACCTCATAATCGAAGATGCACATTACCACAGTACTAAATATCTGTGCCATGTTTAAAAAAATTTGAATGAAAAATGTAGGAATACAAAGCTTGAAGAACAAGAGCTACGCTGGGCGTGCAATATACGCCCTCTCTTGGGTCGGCGGAAACTGGTAAAAAAGGGACACAACTCTGGTAAAAATTGGCGGACGGAACTCAAATTTGAACTTGACCTGCGTTTTGGTGGGAGAAAGTAATATACCAAATTATCATTGAATCCGATAAGCTCTAGTAAAGTTATCATGCGGACAACAAATTTCAGGGATTTTCTAAGTCAAATTACGTCAAATAAGGGGCATAACTCCGGTGAAAATTGGCGGACGGAACCCAAATTCGAACTTGAGCTGTCTTTTCTCCTAATAAACCCACATACCAAATTTGATTGAAATCGGTTCACTCTAACTAAAGTTATCATCCGGACAACAAATTTCATGGATTTTCTAAGTCAAATTACGTCAAAAAAGGGGCCATAACTCTCGCAAAAATTATCGGATTAAAACGAAATTCGGACTTGAGCTGTATTTCGATATATGTAATCCACAAAAATACGGGTTTTGCGTATAAACATTCCAAAATCGAGTTATCATCCGGAAACCAAAAAACATAAGAAAAATTCAGTTTTTCCGAGTCGAAAAAGGGGCATAACTCTGCCAAAAATGGTCGGACAGAACCCAAGTTCGAACTTGACCTGTGTTTTGGTGGGAGAAAGTAATATACCAAATTTTGATTCATTCCGATAAACTATACTAAAGTTATCATCCGGACAACAAATTTCAAGGATTTTCTAAGTCAAAAAACGTTAAATAAGGGGCATAACTCCGGTGAAAATTGGCGGGCGGAACCCAAATTCGAACTTGAACTTACTTTTCGGCTAATAAACCCACATACCAAATTTTACTAATTTTGGTTCACTCTAACTAAAGTTATCATCCGGACAACAGGTTAACGGACGGCTCGACGGACGGACGGACGCCCAGACGCCCGGACGGACAGACCAATACTATAATACGGCCTTTTTTTCAAAAGAGCGTATAAAAATGTCCATGGATGAATGGACAGATGGACAAACAGACTGACAGACAAGCTGATTCGTTACCGGGGGGGGGGGGGGGGGGGGTATAATTATTGCCAGAGATTGTGCGAATACACCTATGCTTGAGAGATATACATAAACATATAATTACCTCAAATGTGAGACAGAGGTCATTCTCAATATCTCCTTCATAATTAAGCACATCCTCGAGGCTACTAGCCACATCCTGTAATGACAAGCAGCAAAAATGTGTAATGAAAACACAGGAACCAGCCTAGAGCTTCCACATAGAGAGAAGTCACGTCTCAATACACTTTTACTAGTAGAGTGCTGCGAAATATTCAACTCGATGTCTACATCAGTCACCCAATTCAAGATCGACACCAAATTGGTCTGCGTATTAAAAATTTGGAGTTGGCATGATTTGGTGTTATTCTGCTACTAGATATCACATAACAAAATACCCACATTAAAATAAAGACGATGAAGTAATGGATAGGACAGGTGTTACATTGCAATGTAGCATACATTTGATGAATGCTGTTGGTGTTGTTGGAACACCACTCGATTTGATTATAACGTGATTCAATGTCGGGATTCAATATGAGGCAAAATCTCCAAATCACCTGAAGCTTCACAGGAAGTGAAAAGTTTAATTTATACCTCAAAATCTACTTTCTTATAATGAACCAAAGCCAAGTCTTTGGGTCGTAGATATATCTGATAATACGACATTAAAATTTTGAAGCGAGGAGAACATTTTTGTTGCACAGTTCACTGGGAAAATCTCAATCACTCTAGAAGGACGGGAGTATTGTTATCGACATATGTGATGCATGTAAACCTAATTATTTCAAGATTAAATTATCATAATACTACATAGTACGATAGTTCATACAAGCATATGATAATCCATAGATATCTATATCTTTTCTTGAATCAACAAGGACCACATAGTTATGAACAAAGCAAATGATACATTCAGGTTCAAGCAAATACGGTCCATGGGGAAAGCTACATGATCACGTAGTTCGTCGATGTTTCGTTGAAATTGACATGACATTTTATGAATGCAATGAACATGATGAAATCGACAAGCTTCTCTTCTCTATGGTCTCTCAAGTGGATTCTAGCATCTAGAACCAGCGTCTAGACTATACTGGTTAATTTCATCTTAAGAATTACCCTCTCGACAACAAATATCTTCACTTTTGAATACTTTGATGTTGGTAGCTTATATTCTATAATAATTTGAACAAAAAGAATGGCTTTTTAAAAAGGTTTTATTAGGTTTTAAGTCTAAGTTGGTGAGCCCGTAGTTTGTTTGATTGTGAATCTCGCATTTCTCACATACCCAGATGTATGAGTGACCTAATTTATACACGAAATTGCTATTGGGGCACACTCTTTCGATGAACACTCGTGTCCAGAGTGTAATTACTAATTAATCATAATCACCCCACGAAATAAGGCCTATGTGAATCTTATTTGATGGGAATACGCATCTATGAACTTATTTTTATAAGACTTTAAAAAAGCCACAGATAAAGCCTCATTGCGTGCAGTTTAGCTGTGGTTTGTTAATCACGCTAGCGTATGGTCATATTAAACAACCAACTGTCATGTACTGCTTGTTTTCTGATATACATCAGAATATTTTGCCTCTCTTTGTAATCAAATATTCAAAATTATGGAGTGTTTGGTCAGATTTCTGGAATGGGCCTACGTGTACAGAAGTCCAGTCCTCTTGAATTTAAAACAAAATGGCTATTTTATTTGCAATGGTACTTACAGGTTGCACTTTGGACAGATCGGCTAAGGTCAGTTTGGCCACGCCCACAGTGGCTTTGGGATTCGTATATGGCACAACAGCGGGACTCAGCAGCTTTCGATAACAGCAGGGTGGAAACCGGATATCCAGTAGAATACTGTTATAGACAGCTAAACCCATCAGCTGTTAGCAGATAAGGAATTTTATCTTAAGATTTAGCTCTTGTTCCTCAAATACACGATTCTTGATCTTGTATCCTACATGGCAACAAATCGTATCCTGGATGGCAACAGTGACTGTGCAAACTGAGCTGTGGAGAGACTCGCTTCGTTTGTAAACAAAGTATAATTAACCGGCCAATTGTTTTGATTTAGACCATGTGATTATTCAGATCTACCAATGACTCCAGACCTTGTGGTCACAAGTATAAATAAAAGGTCGCCGACCACGTGTCCCCCAAAAAGATGGATTTTTAGTAAGGATAGCTTTTTTTCAACTCTCTCAAAATTCATCAGACAGTGAGCAAATTCAAACTTGGACTTAGTCTTCTCAAATTTGAACTAAATACCAAATATCAAGAGATTCAGTTGAATTTAAAAACAATCAGATAACTAAAAATAAAGTTATCATCCGGAAACCAAAATAATTGGCAAATTTTAAGTCGACAAGGATCATTACTCTGGCAAAAATGGGTGGACCAAATCCAAATTTGAACTTGACCTGTATCTTCATGCGGTTAATCCTGCCAAAAAATGGGAGGACCGAACCCATATTCGAACTGACCTGTATTTTGAGCTCATAAACTCACATACCAAATTTGATTTCAATCCAATAACCCAAAATAAAGTTATCATCTGGAAACTTTCCGAACGGACGGACAGATTCAAAGTCGAAAAGGTGCAATAACTCTGGCAAAAATGGGCACACCAAACCCATATTCGAACTTGACCTGTGTTTTGAGCTGATAAACTCAGATACAAACTTTGGTTTTGATCTGATAGCCCAAAATAAAGATCTCATCCCGAAACTTTCCGAACAGATGGACAAACAGATTCTAAGTCAAAAAGGGGAATAACTCCAGCAAAAATGGGCGGACCAAACCCATATTTGATCTTGACCTGTGTTTTGAGCTGAAAAACCCACATAACAAGTTTAGTTTCGATCCGATAGCCAAAAATAAAGTTCTCATCCGGAAACTTTCCAAACGGACTGACGGCTAGACAGACATCAACTATTTTAATAGTCCCCAAAACAAAATTTTGGGGAACAAATACAGAAGAATCAGTGCCACAAGAACGTGAGATTGAACTTCTTTTCACAGAGAATATTACAGACTTGGAATAATCTTCCTGAATTTGTGGTTCAAGTTGACCAAATGAAAGATTTCAAACAACCAGAGATATAGTGATGACCATTAACCGTAAACTTTTACACCAAATTTATCGTGGGATATAAATAATTGTGACTTACACATCCAAATTTATTTTATGATTTATAAAATACCTATAAATTTGAAATTGGATGCTCACAAAATTGTGTAGGTTATTAGAGGAATTAATTTTGAACCTAATTTGCCTTCAATTCTATCTAACAACAAGAGCATCGCCAGGGCGTGGCAAAATACACCTATGGTAATTTCAATAATGGGGCATAACTCAAGTGAAAATTGGTGGGTGGAACCCAACTTCGAACTTGACCAGTATTTTGGTCTAGTAAACTCACATATACCAAATTTCATTCCATTCAGTTCAGATTTACTAAAGTTATCATCCAGAAATAAAAATTAAGTGCTATTTCCAATATATCCAGTGAAAATTGGCGGGTGGAACCCGAGTTTGAACTTGACCTGTATTTTGTGCTAGTAAACCCACATACCAAATTTCAGTCCATTTAGTTCAAACTTACTAAAGTTATCATCTGGAAATGAAAAAACGAACAGATGGGCGGATGCACTGACAGATGGACGTCACGACGGCTAGACAATAACATAATACGTCCTGCTTTTTTTCAAAATTTCTAAAATCCGCAAATTTAACAGAATTTTATGGAAAGTATGCTCTGAATCTCTAGCTCCAACAACCTTATGCCTGATTGGACATGAAAGGATACAACTCCAACAAGATTATATTGCTGCAAGTCCTCGCACAGATTTGTGTTGAACCAGTAAACACCGGCTCTCTGGTGATATGTGAACATACCTGAAAGACAGAAATTTATCTGAAGCATTCCAGACTTGAATTGATTTGTTCACATTGTACTTTAAAGCCGCATACACCTAACAATATTCGTTTTTCCTGGCATTGAAATAGGTCGATGGATGTAAATGAAGTAATGAGAAAACAACGATCATATTTGATAACAATATCTCTATTTCATCCCAAATTTTTCAAGATCTAAGCAATTGTTAACAAGTTACTATATGCAATGCCACAGTTAATTCACTTGACTGACAATAAATACTAAGCTCCTCCCACAACTCAACTTTGTCACTAGCCTGCGATTGTATGTTCGTACATTCACACTGATGATTGGTCTCATATCTAAAGTGTGACAAAGTCATTCATGAAAGAAGGCACCAATCGCCTGGAAGAATTTTCAAGTTGCTATTTTACCACGCTCACGGTTATGAAAACCAATATTTTTATAGAGACATTTTATACTCAAACACTGGATCTTTGATGTTCATGATTTGCTCAAACTTATTTATAAAGATGATCAATCAAACATTTGAAACAAGATCAATATACAGTAATGCCCTAAATAATCAACTCCTTAACCACAGCAGAATTATGGGTAATTTTTCAGGATTTAGTCGGAAATATGGCTTGTTGCCATTCATCGGAAAGCTCTCAGTGAGAACTTTCCGATGAATGGCAACAAGCCATATTTCCAATTAATTCCTGAAAAATTACCCATAATTCTGCTGTTCCGATTGCCGATGAATGGCATCAAGCCATATTTCCGACTAAATCCTAAAAAATTATCCATAATTCTGCTGTGGTTAAGGAGTCGATTATTTAGGGCATTACTGTAGCTGACTATTAATATTCACTAAAAGGCAGTGTTAATAATCAATTTCATAAAAAAAGACACCAGACAAAGAAACAGCCAATGGATTCCCATCCATGAATCTATAGTGGTATTGAGATAATATGCTCAGCCAACATTTCTTTTGATTTATTATTACATTTTGAGTTTTAAAGATTACAATAATGAATTTCATGGTTGTACCTACCACACTCTGCTGTGAACACCTGTCTAGTGAGTAGGAGGAACCATTCTTTTGTAAGTCCACCATAATCCAACCCAGGCTCCCCAGAGAAGGTCACTTTAATTTTCTTTTTGAGATTGTGTTGTTTTCGTGCGAGCTGGAAATGCATACAACACTGCTTAATTTCAAGGGCCATCTTATTAGAAATGAAAGTGTCAATGACACTGTAGCTCAACTTGGAAAGGGAATAATTTAATATATTACAGTCAATGGAGCGATTAGGAATGTGGAAAGTTGAATGTCTAATACTAGTTTATAGACATGAAGAGAAAAGTAAAATCCAAGATGACTGCTGGCGGCCATGTTTTCGGCCGAATGACCCCAAAATGAGTCGTTCCCATCTACATGTCATCGTTAACATCAATGACAAATTTTATGACGATCAGACTAAAGGTACGACCTGTAGCCCATGCTAAAGAATTTAGTCATACAAAGAGTAAAATCCAAGATGGCTGCTGGCGGCCATGTTTTTTGGCCGATTGACCCCAAAATGACTCGTTCCCATCTACATGTCATTATTAATATTCATGACAAATGTTATGATGATCAGACTAAAGGTACGACATGTAGCCCGTGCTAAAGAATTTAGTCATACAAAGAGTAAAATCCAAGATGGCTGCTGGTGGCCATGTTTTTTGTCCGAATGACCCCAAAATGACTCGTTCCCATCTACATGTCATCGTTAACATCCATGACAAATTTTATGATGATCAGACTAAAGGTACGACCTGTAGCGCGTGCTAAAGGATTTAGTCATACAAAGAGTAAAATCCAAGATGGCTGCTGGCGGCCATGTTTTTGGGCCGAATGACCCCAAAATGACTCGTTCCCATCTACATGTCAATATTAACATCCATGACAAATTTCATGATGATCAGACGAACAGTGCGACCTGTGGCCCGTGCTAATGGATTGAATTTTGAAAACAAAGATGGCCACTGGCGGCCATGTTTTTTGTCCGAAAGACCCCAAAATGACTCGTTCCCATCTACATTCCAATTTCAACAGCCATGACAAATTTCATGATTATCAGACTAAAGGTACGATCTGTAGCCCGTGCTAAAGGATTTAGTCATACAAAGAGTAAAATCCAAGATGGCTGCTGGTGGCCATGTTTTTTGACCGAATAACACAAAAATGACTCGTTCCCATCTACATGTCATTGTTAACATCCATGACAAATGTTATAATGGTCTGACTAAAGGTACGACCTGTAGCCCGTGCTAAAGGATTTAGTCATTAAAAGAGTAAAATCGAAGATGGCTGCTGGCGGCCATGTTTTTTGGCCGAATGACCCCAAAATTACTCGTTCCCATCTACATGTCAATATTAACATCCATGACAAATTTCATGACGATCAGACGAACAGTACGGCCTGTAGCCCGCGCTAATGGATTGAATTTTGAAATCTAAGATGGCCGCTGGCGGCCATGTTTTTTTTCTGTATGACCCCAAAATGAATCATTCCGGTACAAATGTTGATGTCAACAGCTATGACAAATTTCATAATGATCCGATCAAAGGTACGACCTGTAGCCTCTATTGTTGACGCCTTACGCACACACGCGCACATGCACGACGGACGACAAAGCCATGGCAATAGCTCAAACTTTACAAAGTAAAGTTGAGCTAAAAAGGCTTGTTATTAGCCCTTTCCATACTAAATACTCATAGGTTGTTTGTTGAACTTATTATTGGAATATCTCCCTCCAATAAATAGGAATCCTTTTAATATCTGTTGCTTATTTTTCCTGAACACCCCTCCAGATGAATAACAGTCTATTCCAATGTATACTTTTATAACGGGGATTTAGTATAGAAAGGGTTAAGGGGACTGCGGTCCAAGTGATGTTTGCGATGGACCGAAAATTATTTTGGCCAAAAGTTTGGCCAAATGAAAATTTTATTGGCCAAATTTTAAAAACTTTAAAAACATATTATAATATATAGGTATGTGTTATGTCACACGTTACAGACAGATCAATTCACGCAAGTCAATTTTCGTTTATGCAAAATACGATGAGTTTTCATATCTGACCATATACAAAAAGCACAGCGGAAATCAAAGTCAGAAATGGCTGGGCCATCAATGCAAACAATGAAACGAACATTCTATATAATTATAATCACATAAATCCACTTAACCTAATGCTATAACACCATGGTCGCCAACTAATAAAGTAATGAGCTGTGTTAGTTGCTGTTGCTATTTTCGCAGAGATAAAAACAAATCTTGCTTATTATCGTGACGTGATAACTGTTGAATATCTATTGTATTCAAATTAACCGGTTATAATGTGAAGACATTAGACGGGAGCAGTTTATGACACACAACGCAACAGACTCGCTTGTACATCCAATTTTGGGACAAAACATTTATGTATTAAATCTTACAGACTGCCTGGAATCAAAAACAATTTAGATAACCAGTGTACAGATTAAGCGTTTTGACGATCAGTGTTTTAAATTCAATATTCATTGCGCTTACTGACAACAACTCTCTTCAAAGCATATATAAACAAAAACACTGAATAGATGTCAAAGAGTTATGTAATGTCCACTTTGTACAGTGGTCGCCATTCAATCAACACTCCCGTTACAAAAATTTGGGTTCTTATGGTACAATATTTCAAAAGTGGGAAAGAAACCCGCTGTCGTCACCTAAATATATTCAATGCTTTGGAATTAGGTTTCAGTCTCCATTTGGCCAAATGAAATTTTTATTGGCCAATTTAAAAAAAAAATTGGCCAATTTGGCCACCGACAGCGCGAGCACTGTTTGGTACACTGAGCTTCAGAAAAACATACAAGCAGAGTCCACATGGCATTTGGCACATGCAATCTGCACAAATTGTGCGAATCCACCAAATTAGAGCACAAAGGGCAATGACAGCTCCATTTTTATCGATAACACTATGACTGAATAACTCATCGGCTTGATGACATGGAGGAATAATATGATTGCTTTAAAATCCCCCCCATTTTATTTTGAAATTAGGCCGCATAGAAAAAATGCACACCGAGAACGGAACAGATAACTAGCGAGAACGGGATGTGGCATGAACCGCATTCAGGTGATTACAGACAGTGAGCATGTATAGACCCCGATAATACGTACACATACCTCATTGAGAGAATCTGAAACCAGATGAGACCTCCTGACAACCAGATTCAGGAATAGGTTACCCACGTCAGGCAACATTTGTCTCTGAACCCGAGCTAAGAGGCTCCTCTGAAATGTAGAAATATTCATCAAGTTCACTGATAACAAATATAAGATTATGATGAAGCAATATTAAAAATTCATTTGTAGGAATTTTAATGACCTTCAAAATAATTTGCCACAATTCAAACAGAAATCCATATCTTTTTTTATTTTTGTTATTAAGCAAACAAACTGTTAAGGCAATGTGAGGCATACAAATTTAAATGATGATAGTAACTGTTCATTAGCCATGTTTAAAATGAGTTGTTGTATATTTCAAGAGAAATTGTCCATACATTTATAGCTATATATATGTAGTATGGTGATATAAAAATGACAACTAAAGTCACTCTCTGCTACCACACTTGATTTTGTAGTATTTGCAATATCCACAATTTATAATTATTCAAAGAAAATGTATGCTGGACTCCCCCCTCTCCCAGCTGACCCTTTACATAATAAATCTATTCATAATGCTCACTTTTGTTACATTTCACTCTGGAACTGATGAAAAGTGTGCACTTACAAACAGAACCTCACAGATGGAAACTGTTATTAGATCAGGTGTAGGAAATATATATGAACAATCTTTGCATGGAATCAGCAAGAAAGTTGTTCCTCATAGCTACACCATCCGCTACTAGCCCGGTGGCTTAGGATCAAAATTTAGCAAAATCGTGACAGACCGTATTAAAGCATGAAACTTTGCCGATATGTAAAATGGGATATGGGAAACAATTTTGGAGGGGGTGCCATCGCTCCCAAAAAATTGTAGCATTATGTTGACAATCAATAGTATTACCCATCTACATAGTCTTAATACTCATACTGCCAGCTTGCTCTTCGCAAAATGACATTTCCCATGTTCTCTCATTTTCTAGATACCGTTGCCATGGAAACCAGATTTACTACTTATCGGTGACAGGTAGCCCGGGCACCCCCCACCAAAAATATTTCACTTGGGACAAGTAACACATGTACCAAGTTTCATGCTTTAATCCGGTCAGTCACGATTTTTCGGTTAACTGACCGGGCTATACTGAAGTACCTCACCACATTCCATAATATTTGGGGAACTTTGGATTCCATACCCATATCTCAATACAATATAATGTGTACACTGCGCTACTACGTCAATAAAGCAATTTTCAGTCAACATATACCAGGATGTGTTGATCAATGTTGCAATATCACCGTTTTTTGTGGTAAAGTTACTCAGGTTCCCGAAAATGTGATAAATTTACCCAAGTTGGAGATAGTTGTGATAAAGTTACCCAGGTTAAACAAATATCTCAATATGAACATGATTTAAAAGTGGCTAAGGGAAATACTGTCCAGTTTTTGGCAAGTAATATCCCTCATGAAGCATAAATTAAGAAATATTGGTACTGGAGGTGGTCATTTTGATCACAAGATATGACTATTTTGTTGCTAAACATGAAATTGTATTAACCTGGGTAACTTTACCACATAAAACTGATAAGAGTGACCAATTCAGCCTTACTTATAGTGCACTGTGTTGTTTAATTCTCTATTATGTTACTTTAATGACTTTAACCCTTTCATGACGGGAGCTGCGCTGGTGCAGTATTAAAGATCCTAGCACATGTGGCTTTTTTGTGTCAGATATTTGACAAACCGGCAAAATTTCATTGAACAAAATGTTGATAAATAACATGTTTTGGGTAATTTTATACCATAGTTGACTGTGGATAGCATTGTTTTTGGGCAATTACCGGTAATCAATTCTGATAAGTTATCAGTGATAACTGGAGCGGCATTTAAAAAAATGTTGTTGGAATCTGATATGGGGATCATAGAATCGGATAGAGTACCTTTAGTAAATCAAATTTGGATGCATGGTGCAAGATCATTGGCCAAATTTTTCTCTAATGGGAGTTTTCCAGGTGAGCTTGCATAGATTTAATTTATTAGGGACCACCTGACACATGGCCGGTACTAACACGAGGCTGTCGGACATTTTCAGAAGTGTGCCTGACTTTGGTAACTTTGCAAAGAAAATTTCCATTTCTGTGGATGGTGTCACGAAAAACAATTATATCTAACACTTCTTGTTCTTTTTTGGTTCTCTACAGTACAGAAATTATACATGTTCGTAGTAGAATATCTCTACATCATAATTTTTTCATTTTCCAACCCGCGAAACATTTAGTTCACTTTCAGTTTCATTTTTCCTGACATAATGTCATGCACAATTACAAACGGCTGGACATTGGATTGTTTTGCACCAATATCCGATGTGAGGTGATTAAATCCAGGTATGCAGGTGAGCGTTTGTGGTCAACAGTGTTCACGCTGGGCCAAAAAATCATTTGGCCAATTTTTTTGCCAATTCTGATTTTTTTGGCCAAATTAAATCCTCATTTTCTGGTCTCACAATTAATGAATATTTTTGTTTTATTTAAAATCTAACATTCTAGATAATTATGTCCATACCTTCAAATACCGTGTCTAGACTCCTTTAATCCCACCATTGATACTTGAAAATATTCCACTATCCACCTTTCAGGATTATGACACAAAGGATTCATTAGTATTAATCCTTGTTAGTGTTTTATTGCACTTGAGTGCATATTGTTATCCATTAAGCTGTATCACCTAATCAACTAGCAGATGGTGATATTATAAATTTGATTCTCATGTTGATCCCGTTACACAATCAATTTAAGTTTTTGAATTAGATTTACGATTTTGGGGTAAAAAAATACTTTGGCTAAAAGTTTGACCAAATGAAAAAATTTTGGCCATTTTCGAAAAAAATTGGCCATTTGCTTATGACAGCGTGAACCCTGGTGGTCAATATTGTTAAAATTTTGAGCGAGAATGCCTGACTTACCCTGGCATTGTTAATCATTTGAGTCTCTGAGTCACACTGTAAGATTGTCCTCTTGGCAGCGATACTGAGTATGAAGGGATACTGACAAAATGAGAATCTGCAACAAACACATAGCTTTAATCTATTATATATGCATGTATTGACATAGCTGGTAAGATTGTATTGACAGCAATACCTAAAATAACTACCTTGTCACAAATGAACATTATAGCAGCCACAACAGTTTCCCCAAAGGTGGTATTAAATCAATTTCAAGATGCATTTGCATATCTTATTGGAGTGATACTTTATAAGGGAGGATGGTTTTATATTAATACTTGTATGGAATGGGTGTATGGAATAATTTTATGGAATAATTAAATTGTACAAGAAAACTATAGCTTTTAATTTCAAATGTCTCCAATAATTCTCCCATTCAGCTATAAAAGTATTCATTGGAATGGTCTATTATTCATTTAGAGGGAGGTTAAAAAATATAAGCAGATGGCAGATAATAGTATGTGCAGAAGGAATCCTATGTATTTGTGGGAACTGTTCAGATAATAAGTTCCACAAAAATTTGTTGAACTTATTATCTGAAGATTTCCTAAGTGATAACTATTCATCAAAGAGTGTTTAGTAAAGAAAGGGTTAACCTTTCCATGACTGGAGCTTCTTGAAATTTTGCGAAAACCCTGTGCCAATGCATTCTCAAAACATATGGCAATGTTCCCTTGCGAAGTGGCAACATTCAGTTGAAATCACTTTGCAGTTCCGTTTAGTGTTTTCTTGCATTCAAAATTGAACTACTATGCCATTCGGTTTACTGAACTATAGTTCAATACATTCTTGCGACAATTATGTTCCTCTTAAACTGTTTATCGGCAAGTAGATAATCATATTTGTTCTCAGTAAAATGAGTTGTACTTTATTTCTATTAATTTATTTTGAAGGCAATTTGAACAGTCCAGCAGTTTGTGTCGGTAGAGTACAATTTATGTTGTAGGCCCAATGCATCTTGTCATTGACTACAAGGGTATAGTGCCCATGAAGTGGGTACATATAGTTCACTCCACTTTGTTTCATGAACTATATCCACACCACTGGACACTATACCTGAGTAGTCAACTCTAAGCCAAGCTATATATTATTAAAGGCCAATTTAATTTTTGAGTCATGGATTATTTTTTCATAGTGCCTTGATATATGATTTTAATAAGAATCTATATGCCATAAAATATGATTAAAATACTATAATTCATCACCATTTGGAATGTCTGTGTCTCAGAAGGTGCCCATTAAGCAATAGAAAATAGCTGAAATCATAGAAACACTTCCCCCATTGCGTCTCCCAGAATGCAACAGAATTCAAACAATAGTTTATTTTCAATGGAAGGCGAATAACTCTATATCTTTAAGACATAGAGTTATTCCCCTTCCATTGAAAAGAATAGTGCAGAAACATGAGCACAGAACACATGTCGATATCACAACAGAAACAACATGTTCACAGTTTATTAAATGAATAAGTTGATAATACAATATTTTGGAGCTTCCTCTTTCAAAGGGTATATAATATGGTATATATTTGATATAATATGATCTGGGGGTTCAAAAATTAAGTGGGCCTTGAAGTACATATACTTACCCTCCTTGACGGCTAGGATTCTGCCAGGAATAGTACTCATTCATTAAGTTGGTTTGATCCAGCATACTGTTATAAAAATCTGTGTATGGAATCTGATCGGCTGCATTCAGCAGATTATTACCAGCATCTGTTAATAAATAAGAATTAAGCAATCACATAATGCACAAAGCGCAAGACTGAATTCGCAGAATGAGGTCCCCAGAGTGTTAGTTTAGTGATGCTATCCTGCACAGTGGGCTAGCATCACTAAATTCACCCTCTGGGGACCTAATTCTACTTAGGCGTGACCTTCTGGGAAGTATCTACAGACTCAAATTACCATTGGTTTAGTTACTTTTTCCCTTCTGTTCAGTTTCTATATCCCCTAATTTGCAGAAGATAAATTGCATAATCAAGGTGACTAATGGTGAACATCACAAACTTCAAGTGGGGAATATCAATCTGAACTTAGGTCTCACATAGCAGTTGAGCTCAAAGCAGAATGAGGTTCCCAGAGGGTGCATTTGGTGATGCTAGCACAAAAAACAGACCACTTTCAATAAATTCTGAGTAACCATTGGAGACAAATTGGGGGGGGGGGGGGTTCTAGTATTTCTAGTGTTTACAGTTCCAATGTTGAAAATTAAGTCAAGTGGAATTGTTACATCATAAATATTTAAATGACCGTGTTTATCCGGGCAACTAAAATGTGGGGTACAACACTCAATAATCAGCTGATCAGGAATTATTTTGTCACATATTATCTATAATTTAATTAATGATTGATAATGGTGAAGTGCGTTATATATAACAAAATGGTTTTGATGATTACATTGTGTAATTCACTTGGGAAGTCAGACATACAATGTGCTCACTCAGGTTTTACCAGGTCTCTTGTGAATTTCATCATATACTCATCCAGACCAATTGATTACTCTCTATGTAAATTTGACAGTTTCACTCAGATTCAAACTCTAATAATTTTTATTCAGAATATGATCCAGATTTGTTATAAATTTATATACTGCTGAATAACACTCACTGAGTAAGGCCATGACCTTCGCAGCACTAGGAATCCACCATGAACATTTTGACTCTGGAGGAAGCTCATCAGTTTTAGAGGGAAACAAACGAGTAGATATAAAAGTCTGCATTCGTGTAAGTATTCCAATAAACTGAAGAGAATTCAGTCTGAAAAGGAAGCATAATCTTTCTAAGTATAACCCTTTCTATACTGAATGGATTCTCCCAATCAATTATAAAAGTATACATTAAAAAGGTCTATTATTCATCTGGAGGGATGTTCAGGAAATGATATTTTAAAAAATATAATATATATTTCCTTAAAGAAAGCCTGAACACTGAACTATATGGATATATGTCCTGCGTTTGTAAACCATAGAAGAAAAGGGGTTAACTTTTTGTGGTCGCCTACGATCCCTCACGGTCTTCAGTGGCTTGCTCGGAATCAGTCACGCATGCGCAGTCCCAATATAACCGATTGAATCTCGTCAGTTTATTTTCAACTCAATCAGGAGATTGGCGAGTTGCGGGGTTGGGAATGGCACCGCCATGGGAGGGCCCTATGATAGTTCAGTGTTCAGGCTTTCTTTAAGGAAATATATATTATATTTTTAAAAATATCATATTTCCGCTAAAGGAAGCCGTTCACACTGAACTATATGGATTAGTAAGCAAGCCCAGGAGGAGGCACGAGCAATAAAGTTAATAGCCAAATTTTGGAGGGAATGCACTCTTCTAAAACAGATTGTACCTAAATATGAACTCTTTAATGAATCTGTTATGATTAGTTACGTGAAATAACTCATATAATTAGAGTGCTATATTGCTCAAACATGTACCTCCCCCCCTTGTTTTTGGAAGCAACATCCCAGGTGGTGCCATTCAATTCAGATTTGCGAGCGAACCGAGCAATTCTCTGTTCTTCATCCGTCAGTTCTAAGAATCCAGCCGATTTGAGATGCGAGGAGACTAACTCCCTCTCCGCCTTAGCGACATAACGACCTGCACTGGAGGAGGCCCACTCCAAAGATGGCAAGACAACCCACATTAAGAGTTAACTAACTGCTGTTCACCAATGCAAATGGCAGATAACCTGATGCCCAATCTGTGGCACAGGGATCAAATGGAGAGCCCATTAGCCCAAATGGGTTAGACAACTATAAGCGAGTCAAGCCATCGGATCAGAGGGAGCCCCCACCATCGCATGCTGCAGGTGGTCATGCCCAAGCTAATATCCTGGCCAAGCTGGAGGGTGGGGAGAGGTCATTTTTCTCCGATCCCTTCACGGAGGAGTGGCAGGCAAGGCCGCATTTTGTCGTTAAGACGAGCGTGACCAGGTGGACGCGGCGCTTTACCTCATGGGTACGGCCCCTGCCCTACGCTTAAGCTGCCGGAGGCCCATCTGCCGGTGTCGATTTGTAGTCACGCGATTTGGCAGCTTTAGAGCCCAGAACCGCTGGCGTCTGGTGGGGGACAAATGTCCTGGAGGTCCCAAGTACCCCGTCTTCTCCACCAGACATTTCCCCACAGTATGATTGTACCACCGAGGCGTAATCAGAGGAGCGTGAACTGGTCCTGCCCTTAGAACAGTTATCACACATTCACATGTCCCTGAGGTACCTATGTATCACAATATACACATTGCGTATATATATATATAAAATGAAATAATATATATATCCGGGGGATATATATATTAAGTTTTCCTCATGAGACCATGTCAGAAGGCCCTTCCAAAGCTGCGCCCATCAATCTAATGGGCGGAGCCAGATCACAGCTCCCTGTCATGATCCAACGTATCACTAAATATAGATATACAACCCCACAGAGAACATGTCTCATGTCTCTGAGGTACCTATGTATCACAAGATATCATTGCAGAAACCCGGTGACACAAATCTTTCGCATATATAGATATATAAAATGATATAATAGATATATCATGGTGATATATAAGTCATCATGAGATCATGACAGAAGACCCTACTAAAGCTGCGCCCAACAATCCAATGGTCGGAGCCAGAGCAGAGATCCCTGGGACAATCCAATGTATCATTAAAGATATATATATATAGCCCCTCAGAGAACATGACTAACAGCCATGAGCATCAGGAGCGCATGGCCGAACACCGCAGGTGACCAGAGCATCCAATGAGAAAGCAAACCGCTACCCTCAGGTGCCAAACAATAGTGTCGGTACGAGTATTAATTTTGGAGAAATTTCCCAACGAGCACCATCCTTTGGAATGGAGACAGACAGCAAAATGTGCAATCACAAGTATTATGTTCAGCCTAAATCCACACACATTACTATTATTAGGCCATCACGACCACTAGGCACCTGAGAGCAGTCCGCGTTCCCAGCGGAATACCCACCGCGATCCAATTCTAAGAAATGAAGGTGCGCCTTCTACAACCGAAATCAGTTCAAATGATGTACAATGTAGTCAGATGATGAACACAGGTAAATTTTCACGGTCACCATACGGAATATTCAGGTCTGAGCCTCTGCCCCCCCAAACATGCAGCAGAACGACCTAGGTGTGTGATAGGTCAGTTAGTGTGAAGCATGCAGCAAACTAGGGGAAGACCCGCTCTAAAAATGGCTCCCCTAGGAAGGAAACGAATCAAATTATCATCCTCCTAGTAAAGGATACACATCCCTTTATAATGTTGTTTTATTTTAATATGAAGAGCCAAGATAGAGAGGAACTCCCCCCTACCTAAGTGGTCCTGCTTATGGCATGTTTAAGGAAGAGAGGACAAACCCAGCATAGACCGAAATGTGCAGAGTTGGCAGCATGGTTTCAGGCCCTTACGATCGGGCATCTGGTGCCATGGGGATGGGATCCACTCGTACGGGGTGGTCCCCTTCCTGCGTTTTAGGAAAGGTCGGTAATGCTGGTCAATGAGCTTCCTCGAAAGCTTAGCTGGACAGCGCAAACGTCTTTGCCTGTTTTATTGTCTATGTGCCAGATAATCAAATTGATATGGGCAATAGAAGTATGAAGAGCCATGCTGATGGACTCTTGTCGGAAAGGCTATCGGCAGTGGTCGTGGGACACGTGACAATATAAATGCTTTCCATGTAAATATGCTTCATTCGTGTGTGAAGTCTATTCGCCATATCAACGGTATGAAAGGTCGGGACACGTATATATTTGAAAATTCATTGAGACTCCAGCTAGTCCATGAATACCTTCAAAACACCTACCATGCCCTTTATGAACAATGCATGCTGTATTGGATGTACAGCCTGTTCTTGTACCAAGCTCACATTTGATATGGTTACTTGCCATAATTAATGTCTCCCCCCACCTTCCTCGTCTTGGAATACCACTGCTATTATATCGTTATTCATTGGGGAACGTCAGCCAGGCCACGGTCGCCAGATATTGACAGTGGGCCAGTTAACTGGAGGGGTCAAGTCACCACGACTCTAAATACCTGTCAGGCTGGAATCATTCTCATAATTGAATCAAGAAGGGGAAAGGTTTCTGAAACCAAAGTATCTTCAAATATATTTGTAGATAGTGAAACCATGATTAAACACCGTCAGAGTGACGATAAGCTTCTTGCCTTACTCTAGAGAATGCAAACCGGAGCACCCATGATTTGTATTTTGTGTCCCAATTAGAGCCATATCCAGAATCGTAGTAACCCAGCCCCCACCGCTTCTTTTCGGTAAACCTGCACAGGAAGGAAAGCAATTATGTTTGTATTCCGGAAGGAGACACCATTTAGTCGAGAAACAACCCAGCAATTTTGAAAGGATGGGTTAATTTTGGATACAATTCAGAATAATAACTAAAATCTGGAATTGAGACAATAGTGACACTGTCATCACGATTAATTTTAGCGTCATGCTTGCAATCATTAAATGCTAGCAGTTCAAAATTTGACAGTGAAGTTGAAACACTGTACGAGAATCGAATCATGTACTCAACAGAATTCTGACTCCTGTCAGATGTCAATCCCTGTCTGAAATTAATGACACTAACGAATCTTAGTACCATGACAGTCGTTATTTTTCTGATAACTGTAGTCAACTTCAAGCGTCGACAAACACATCTAAATCATAGGAGACATGTGTGACAGTATTGAAACAGAAAACACAAAGTATTTTGTGAAAGCATGTTGTTTTGATGAGTTCTAGTGACTCCAGTAGTATTCTTGATGCTCCGTTACGAGAATCAAACCATGAACAGAATTATAACACTTGTCAAATATCAATCTCTGTCAATTTATTAAAGTAATAATGACACTACTGTTATTCTTAGGTATCTGTTTTTACATTGATAAACCAAGATGTAATCAACTTTAAGTTCAAATGTGACCAACACATCTGGATCAGTTGTATTGAACCATAAAACAACAAAGTATTATGAGAAAGAATGTTGTTCATAACATTATGATAGATAGCGTCAGTAGCGATGGTAATTATTGCTAAATAAATGTCCACGCGTAAATAAATTCCCACAATTTTCAGATTCGAAAATTTTTAAGTCCGCCGCCTGTTCGAAAACACGGAACAATTGTATGTTTGAAGCGAAACGGTCTGTGAATTCGAAACAATAATTCTAAAAACTAACGCGTAGGCGACCAGTAATTATTGTATCGATAAATTGAATTTGTTGTCTAGTTGTTAAACGACAAATTCGGAACAATACTCCCTTTAGACTTCCGTTCGGTTTGGTAGCAGAAAATAAACTGACGAGATTCAATCGGTTATATTGGGACTGCGCATGCGTGACTGATTCCGAGCAAGCCACTGAAGACCGTGAGGGATCGTAGGCGACCACAAAAAGTTAACCCCTTTTCTACTATGGTTTACAAACGCAGGACATATATCCATATAGTTCAGTGTGAACGGCTTCCTTTAGCGGAAATATATGAGCAAACAATAGAAAGAGCAGAAGTCCTATTTATTGGAGGGAAATGTTCAGATAATAAGTTCAACAAGCAACCTATTTTCTAATAATAAGGTGGCTTTATTTGACCGGTGGCTTTTTTATAAATGAAAAATTTGATTCTGGGAACAATAGTTGAATCAAACTAATTTGCTTCCAAACTGTCTAAGTTGTTAACATATTTAATTAGATACCAGAATAATAATCGGACTGAACCCAAGTTTAAACTTGACCATTATTTTCATGTGATTAATCCACATACTAAATTACTAATCAACATACTAAAAAAGGCTATCAGATAATCATGACTTGAGTTATCATCAGGATAACCATATAATCAGCAAATTCTAAGTCGAAAAGGGGCATAACCCTGCCAGAATGGTGAGATCAGATCCAAATTCTAACTTGCAATTGATGGGACTTTCTCATTTAAAGGCCACATACCAGTTGACCAAATTCTGTCAAATGCTATTTAAGCTACATCCAGACAACAATATACATGAATTCGGCAAATTCTAAGTTGAAAAAGGGGCATAATTTCATGAAATGGTCAGACTGAACTGACCTTTATTTTCATGTGATTTATTATCCACATACTGAATTTGAAAGCTATCGGATAAACATAACTTGAGTTATCATCCAGATAACAAAATACTGTAGAGAGCCGAGTTTTAACTCTAGTCAGCTATTAGGATCATGCCCAATTTTTTTACAAATATTTTTTCAATGGCCTTATCTTTGTTTAGACCCACCACAATTTTTGAGACATTGAAAAACTGTAGGTATACGGGCAGTGTCCGAAGACGATGTCATAGATGAAGACGATGTAGCGAGAATGACAACACGATGACTGCCAATCTACCTGATATCAATTGTTACTTATAATAAACCACGTTATATAAAATGTGCATTAAAGATCTTATTAGTCACCCAAACTACACAAGAGACTAGTCTAAACATAACTGCATATGCCTATGAACTTTATTTGTGTATTTCCTCTTATTGTACTTGTGATCGGTTGTGATTGGTTGTGTTCGGCTTTTCGATGGACCGGCCTGACCAGATATCTCTACCTTTTCAGCCAGTGCACGAGCAAATGGTGATCCACTTCACCCAGGGCTGCTATCTGTCGAAGCAAGTGAGCAAACACAACAAAATTCTGTGTTTTAGTAAATAATGGATTCTGAAAAGAAATAAAATTATTGGTAGTATGTACATCTATTTTATAATACAGATACATCACCAACAAGGCCCATCAGGTAGTCATATTCATTGATATTTATTGGCAGCCTATACATTTATAATCCCAATCATGCTGTTACCAGTAAATTAGGATCATCTTAATGATCTCTTAAAATGTTCTTTTCTGCCTTGCTTTAGTCATCTTCACTGAAGAAAATAAACTTAAATATAAATAAAAGGCTACTAGGTCACATGTCCCCTGAATAAGGTCGCTTTATTTGATCAGTGGCTATTTTAGAAACTTTGCTTCCAACAGTCTATGTTAACTATTTCTGAGTCACGCAATGACTGACGCAAAATTCATCTGATGTATTCTCAAATTATAAGTCATGCAAAATTCATCGGACGTATCCACAATTCGAACTGGGCCCAGATTCTCAAATTATAAGTAGACAAGGAGCATAAATGCAGTTAAAATGAGTGGACCGAATCTAAATCTGTATTTTCATATGAGTAAAACATATACCAAATTTTAAAACAATCAGATAACAATATAACTAAAGCTATCATCTGGAAACCAAAATAATCATCAAATTATAAGTAAAAAAGGACCAAAACTCTGGTAAAAATAGGTGGACGGAACTCAAATTCGAACTTAACCTCTATATTCAAATGAGTAATCCATATACCAAATTTGAAAACAATCAGATAACAAAAACAAAAACTAATGTTATCAACCAGAAATTAAAATATTCAGCAAATTCTGAGTTGACAAAGACCATTTACTCCAGCAAAAATAGGCAGACCGAATCCAAATTCGAAATTGACTTGAATTTTCATGTGGCTAATCCACATACATAATTTGAAAACAATCAGATAACTGTATTGTATTGTATACACTAGAATCTACACAAAAAGTAAAACAGGTTTTGTTAAAATTAACCTGGAACCTTGAGAACATCTTTAACTCTTTCTTTTTTTACTAAATAGATTCGCCAAACTAACCCTAAAAACTTATAAAAGCATATACATTACTGGTCTAATATTCATCTGGATGTTTAGGAAATATATGTATACAAACATGGCATTTGCGGTGCGGCATGTCACACGAATCACTTGATACGCCAACTTAGAACACACTGTAGGCAATGGGTGCTTGCACACGGTGTGCGATGCAGACATCGCAGAAAACGCTGCCCCAGGATTACATCAGTGTCCTAATCTGGCGGTGCGGTGCCGCCCATTTGTTTCTGCGGTTGTTCGGTAAATTCCGCTGTTTGCAGTGACGGTATAGAACAAACACACTGGAAGCACACATGATTGTGCATCGCTTCACCATTCAGTCATTTGAATAAAAAATTCGCGAATAACATATGAGTAACCGCAGAAAACGCCATCGTTGCAGAAAACGCAATTGCCACAGAAAAACATGCGGCAACCTCGTGTGGAAGGGCCTTAAGCAGACAACAGCTAATGTATGTACAGACTGAATCCTATTTATTGGTGTGAAATGTTCAGGTAATAAGTTCAACACAACAGCTTGTTATGCGATAATTTCCTAAGAGAACAACTCATCAACAAGTATTTGACAAAGAAAGAGTTAAAACATAGTCGTATAAGAGCGACGTAATTTATCCCAAAGGGTTAAACAGATGCGGAGATTTAAACCAGAAACTTTTAGAAACGCAAACATGTTCGGTAGCGAAATATTTCACCGATAGATCACTACGCTACCAATACGCCATACCGCATGGAATTCCAAAGAAGTAAGCAAAATAAAATAAAGCGACAAAGTATTTGGACAAATTGACAACATAATCATGAATCGTGAGAGTTTGGGAAAAATGTTAATTAGGCCACGAAGCGATTGGGATAACTCTTGAGCAGGAATGGGGAGAACTATATTTTTACACGTAGGGGTGAGCGGCGCGGTCGGTGTCAACTTTCTTTCCAACTTATCGATCGAAGAAGACGGTCACCAATTTTTGAAAACCCTCCCTCCCTCCCATTTTTCGTGGTTGTTGGAGAGCACACAGGGTTGATGTCTTTGCCCCCCCCCCCCCCACCTTTCGGGGTTTGTTTTTGATGGCGGCGGTTATTGCGCCTCAAAAATTGTTAATTGTTTTTATTATTATTCATGTATCGGCTTCCTGTAATTATGTTTTGCTAAACAGGTAGCTAAAACCGCATTCCATTGTTTGTCTTTATTTTAACCCTGTGGGATAAATATACTACCTGCAACAGGACTAGGTAAGCTCGGAGATCATCTTTTGAGTGAGGTCTGCAAAAAAAATAGTATTGAGTTATATAGATCTAATTATAGTAATTGATATTTATGGGCTAAGCTCTTTTAGACTCAAAACAATCGCACTCAGTAATAGTCTATAAATTAAATTTTTTTAATCTCTGCAAGCTTAATTATAACACCTAGAATTAGTTGTGTTTGGGGGTTGAAATCTTAAGTGTATCTACATTATTAGTAATAAACATTATTATCCCATACAAATCCTATGCAAAATAAAGCCAACATTGTATTCTCAACAACAGAATAGATCTCATAGGATGTCACATACATATGGTACGTTGTCAAAGTTGGACAAAATTATATTGACTGCATTGCTGGAAGAATTTGCAGTGACATAAATAACATACATTTTTCAGTTACTTTTAAAATTTTCCATATTAAATGATTCAATGTCCTACTATAAACTCTTGTCATTGCTACTCAGATAGAGGCATCAGAAACAATGGTATTTAAAAAAAACTTATGAATGGTGAATGGATATCTCCTTGCAAAAGTAACATGCTCAATCTATAATAGCTTATTGATTCAAATGATATCTACATTTTGTCTGTTTGTGCTATATGACATAATTTTAAAGGGATGTGAGACGTTAACAGTGGGTACATGTGAAAAGTCATGAGTGTCGGTAAAACAACTGTTATCCACAAGTACATGTAAAACTGTAACAAGTTTGTTTTTATTTTAATTATTAATAATTTCCCAATAATGAGCTATCGGATGCTGAAACCATTGTTATATAAACATTACTGTTACAGATACCTTAACAATTAAAGTCCAACTAGTCCAATACAATTCGAAAGTAAAATTACACGTACATGTATAACCTAAAGGTAAACATTGGAAATGACCAAACAAAGCAGTGCAAAAAAATTCTGAATAGATTTCGAGTAATTTATTTTAATAACCGACATATTCAGTTATGTTTGTTGACAAATCACTGTAACATTAACGGTTTCATAGCAGTGGTTTCAACATGCGAAATAATTATTTATAGTCGAAATAAGAACAAAGTCAATCCATTTTCCCACACTCGTCATGGCAATGACGGATTTACAGACTTTTGTGATTTCTCGAATTACCAACTATGAAGGCTTTATGTCCCTTTAAAGTGACATATGTTCTTTAAAGTAAAGTGAAACATTCTGTCAGGGTGTTCAAACACACATAGCAATACACAAAATACTCAATTCAGATTATTTTCATAAATTTTATATCAAAATTGGTAGCAAAAAATTAATTTTTTTATATAAATTATAAGTATTATTTATATTTTGCATGGTAATGATGTTGTGTTTTAAGTAAGTTTTTGACAATAATAGTTGCAAGTTGCATTCTTCAAATGATTCTAGTGGCTGATTATTAAAATATCAGATTGAAGAAGTGACATAAGAACATAATACAGTAAGGGTAGAATAGAAGATCTGGATGGATATGTTATAAACCTCGTACAAATTACAAATTACAAAGCACATATTAGGCACTCACCAAGAGGAAATGTGATAAATCAGAAAGGTTTGTAAAACCATCATCACTAAGAAGATTGATTGATTGATTGATTGGGGTTTTTATGTCGCTTTAGCCACTAAGGCCATATCACGACATTGCAAGTTTTAATGGTGGAGGAAATCCGCACACTTACGGCTAATCTAACAGTGATTTCAATGGCTGATAAACTCGTCGACCATGTGCGGCAAACCACCGGCCATCGGCAAGTAACTGGCAACTTTCCCAGATAACGATTTCGAGTTACAAAGTCCGCGATGGAAACATGTGGATTTGAACCCTTATCGCCAGCGCTGGAAGGCGAAACGGCTTGGAGTTGTACCCCTAACCGATTGAGCCACAGAGGCCCCATCACTAAGAAGAACATGGAAAAATATATAGACACTAGCTGAAACAGGCTCCCTTTAGGAGCCTTTATTCATGCATTGTTAGAGGGGCCTGTGGCCCCTTTGTGCGCTTCGCAAACATTTTGATCTTATACAGAGCCTTTATTAAGCGGTGGCCCCTTTGTATGCTCCATGCACATTTTGATCATTTAAACATTTTGATGTTAGAAAAAAAAATTAATTTACAATGTTTTTTTTTTAATTAAATTTGTTCATTTCTTGCTCAATTTATTAAAACAGATTAAATTTTTTTTTTTTTTAAATTAAATTTTTTTTTTTTTAAATAATTTGTTAAAAAATCTAATGCCATTATCATAACAAAGGTTTTATAATGTGATGTCTCTTCATTGAAGAGTTATCAATATAATTTTTTTCCATGTTCCTTTTAGTGATGATTGTAGAAACTTTTATGATTTTTTACATTTACCCACTGCAAATGCCTTATGTCCCTTTAACACGAAAAGTGTCAATAGAAGTAAAGGAAAACTATTGCAAATATGTGACATTTTAAAGATAGAGACTCTTTTCCCAGAAACATGTTAAATAAATAGACAGAACCGAAATGATGTGTGAATGTGGTGAGCGCGATGTTATGAGAGATCTCGAGGTACTAGTACCTGTTACTGTATGAGAGGCTCATTTTGTAACTTGCGACATTAAACAAACAAGTGGGATAAAGTTCACATAAACAGAATAATCACTTGATTGAAGTGGTATTGTGAAATAATTCATTCGAGGCAGGGACTATTTTGTAAAACGAGTTTGTACAACGCCCCCGTCTCTCATGAATTATTTCATGTCACCAGTTCAATCAAGTGATTACTCTCTATCACAGGCCCCTTGGGAAAATTACTAAAATACCAATATAGACTATACCAATGTAAATGTTCCAATGGCCGATTTTGACTAAAACAAACAACAACTTTTAACCTATAAATGCTCATACATGTATATGTTCCGCAAGTCATTCCAAAGCCATCCATACCTTTTTTATTTCATCCGATGTGTTTGTGCCTGATTTTTCATCTTTATTCATCAAACGAATTCCAGAAACAAGATGTGTCTGCGACTGGCAGTAAATTTTGAAAGCGAAAGTATATCGGGGGTCAAGGTCACGCTATTTTCACAGAGTATCAAAACAAATTCCAATTATTTAATCACTGTGTAGGAACTGTTACATCGGAAGTCGTTCTATCGCCAGTTTGTGATGATTCTTGACTGATTTGTGACGATTCCTTGTGATCGAAATTATACATTTTCGCGACTTTTTGACAGTTAAAACGCAATTTTGGAGCCATCTAGCTGATAATTCAATTAATTTTTCCATTCCCTTCACAATCGGTGGCCCCAACGGGCTTAATAATAATGAAAATTCCATTGGGCGAGTCATAACAACGAAAACAGCGAATTTTTATATTTGTTTGGGTTCTCTTCCCATTTAATCGGTTTTATACGGGTAATGCGATGGCTAATAATTGGCAGGATAATGGTTCAAACTGACCATGTCGTGAAATTAACCAAAGATAAACACAACAAAATATGCATTAAGTTGAAATTTGCACCACTGGTCATCAATTTCTATGACTTACACTGCCTTCCTATGCTTATTCAATAACATGTGTTACGCCTATAAAAATCCATCAAGTCGCCAGCTAGTTTGAAAAATAAAGTGTTTTGCAGGCCCAACATTGCCACGAGTCAATAGCCGTCCACTATAGTGGAATTTCATAGTACTGGACTTCGGAAAGCGTGAGGGTAGACGGGATATATAGAGTTATCTGTCTTGTATTTTATGTTGTCTATTTTCGTAGGCGCATTTTAATCAGCAAAAAGCCAAAAAATAAGATGTTAAAAGTTCGTTGACACCCATACATTGTTCTGATTACGCAATTTATGAAGTTTATGTTGGGCATCCACTTGCTGGATGCTGATTATATAGGTTAGGCAGGGAGGGGGGTCGGATGCTGATTTTTTCCTTTCAACCCTTGTTTGGGACCCACCCACCCCCCGCGTCCAATTTATTTTTCCATTTTCGGCAGTTTTTTCCAACCATTTTTGGGCACCCACCCCCCTTTTAACACTAAAACAGAGATTTGCGCAGTGATTTGCTAGGCTATACTGTTTGTCTGATCATCATGAAATTTGTTATTTATGTTAATATTGACATATAGATGGGAACGAGTCATTTTGGGGTCATTCAGCCAAAAAACATGGCCGCCAGCAGCCATCTTGGATTTTACTCTTTGCATAACTAAATCCTTTGGCACGGGCTACAGGTCGTACCTTTGGTCGGATCATGAAATTTGTATTTTATTACAGGTGTGTATATTTGATTAACTTTGTTTAATATAAGATATTAAGACAGTCTTTGTTTGTCGTTACAAAATTTATGTTTGAATTTACCTTGGACTGACAGCTGGGACTGACACCCATTTGCAACAAAATACAACACGATAACTGCCTGCAGTCAGTTTAGAAGTTATAATTATATCATTTCTCTTATTCTAAGGTGTTTTAAGCCAAACTCATTGCAAAAACAGTCAAAAAGACTTGCAGGAAAAACAATTTTGAGTTGCGGAAACAATTGTTTGTTGGTACCATCGACCACCCATCCACCCCGGCATACGTGCCCGGGGGGAAATTTCCCTAGAATTTGTTATTTCTTTATCGCAATTGTTCTGTTGTTCAGGATAATCTGACCGGCAATCACTCAGGGTTTGTTCTAACTTCTAAGCATCAAGACAAAGCATCAACATATTCCTGTTAAGAGATATCTGATTACAACCAATCACCAATCAATCCACTCGCCCGTAAGAGGGAATAATTGTTTATAGTAAAGGCTATCTTTTGTAATATTAAATCAATAAAAATTGGATGAAGTGAAAGCAAAAATGATTTGGTCACCCGCCTTTGACTTACAATAGCAGTTGCCCCGAACATGCAAGATCACCCCCGGGGCAACTGGTCTTGGGCATGAGTAGTCACGCATCCTCAGGGATATTCCGGAATGTAAATACGGGTACCAATACTAAACATTTAAAAGTAACCCAATCATGCAGCCAATGGAAGTTTTACAAAATCACGTGACTATTGGTCAAAAGAGTACAAGTGAAGTCGGGCCCATGTGAAGTCGACCCCATATGAAGTCGACCTGAGAGTCAGTCGGCCCCGATGATTAGATAGGAATTAAATATTGCCAATATTATTTTAAATGAGCATGGCGGACAATTACACTTTTAACAAACACATTATTATTACAATGTGTATATGTAGATGAGGAGGGACTTTCCTCAGTCATTGTTGTAGAATCAAACTAAGGGAACAATTTCAACATATTGTTGGTATGAAATTTCCAACCAATTTAGTGTAAGGTATGAAGATATGTTCATGTCTGGGCGACAAACATGCGTAAATGTCCCTTAGGCGGGATTTTCGAGGAAGAAATATGTTGGTGCTGGTATCGAAACATGGTCCCACCTGGATCTTTCAATCATGGCCCTGTATTAATTAAATGAATAACATCTCATAATCTCCTGAGAGTAGATTTCTATTAACATTGGTTATTTATATAGGCAGGCAAGATTATGATATTATACCCCTCGGGACTTTCAATATTTGGTTTCTGCCAATTAATGTCACTTACTATTATTATATTAGGTATTTATTGTATTATTTCTTAATACACCTGTTGTATTATGTAAATGGCATAAGCTACAGTCATTATCTGGTTTAAAATGTCAGGTACACAAGACAATATTCGGACCAAAGTGCAGAAATCATTCAAATAAATCTTATGTATAGAACAGTCACAGCCATGATTGGCTTGAAATAGAACCATAACACGCACACGTGTTGATTACGAGGCTACTGTTCTGAATTATCAACCGCTATCGGGATATTTTCTCAGCTATTTTACAGAAGAATAACACGGGTATACTTTACACTCAGTGTTCGTGTTCATAATGCGTTTCATATTTTATACGCCACCAAAAACAAAGGAATTGCGTTTACGTGGCTTGATTTTCAGTGATAACATGTTGATATTTACGCGTTAACTCGCTAATTCTGAGTTAATTGTGATCTCGAGTTCAGGCTTCGATAATATGGCACTTCTGCAGCCTCTGTTCATTCAAAAAAGTATAATACATTCAAGATATCTATAATTATGTGTGATTTTGTCCCGAAAATGATTATTTTTAATCATAAGGAACCGTAACAAATCAGTCAAGAACCATCACAATACCGGCGATAGAACGACTTCCGATGTAACAGTTCCTACACAGTGCATTTAATGATACTTTCAAGTTCACTTCTGTTTTAAAATCTAATAAACTTCTTGGTACAGAGAAAATTAATAATTCAAGTGTTTCTTCAATACTTTATCAGATATCTATGCATATCAATTTTTTCAAGCCATCATTTGTGAACTTTACTCTCGATTATTGTCAGTCAATCAGCAAGCCGGTCAAAAATTGCTGCCAGTCGCAGACACGTCTTGTTTCTGGAATTCGTTTGATGAATAAAGTTGAAATCGGATCGGATGAAATAAACAAGACAGTCAATGACTGTGGGGTCGCTCACCAGACTGCAAAGACTGATAAGACTGGGACTCTGGAGACCAAAACAGTCAGCACTTTTCATAATCACTTTAAAAGAAGTAGATTTAAACAGGATATGTGGCTAGAGAGACTGTAAGTATGTAGATTGGTGAAAATCCACCTTGAAATTGTCAACTGTACACTACTGATCACAAGTTAAGGGATATAGAAACTTCCTAGAAGGGAAATTTAACTAACAACAATGTAAATTTGATACTGTAGATACTTCCCAGAAGATGAGGCCTATGCAGAATGAGGTCTCCAGAAGGTGAATTTGGTGATGCTAGCCCGCTGTGTGGGATAGCATCACAAAAAGCGTGTCTGTTCCTACATTATGCATGCCTGGCCTCAAGCAACACAATGTATTATACAATCAAGCCTTGAAATAGTGTGAAAGTGTGTCTGTCATTTGCAGAATGAGGTCCCCAGAGGGTGAATTTAGTGATGCTATCCCGCACAGCAGGCTAGCATCACTAAATTCACCCTCTGGGGACCTCATTCTGCTAGGACCCCCAACTGCTATGGCAGACCTAGGATAAGATTGAAGTTCCCCAGTTGAAGTTGGTGATGTTCACCCATTGGGCACCTCAATTATGAATTTATCTTCTGCAAATTAGGGGATATAGAAACTTCCTAGAAGGGAAATGTTACTAACAACAATGTTATTTTGATACTATAGATACTTCCCAGAAGATGAGGCCTAAGCAGAATGAGGTCTCCAGAGCGTGAATTTGGTGATGCTAGGCCGCTGTGTGGGATAGCATCACTAAATTCACCCTCTGGGGACCTCATTCTGCAAATGACATTAGTCCTGATATGAACAATACATGAGAGATTGGGAATTAATGACATCTAGCAAATCTGCAGGAATGTTTATAAACATATCAAGATTGACATGATTGTGTCAGCATACCCAGCATATATACAGTTACAGCCAAAGTAAATGCTTCTTATTAATGATTCTGTCAAGAATTTGAGTAAATTTTATTTTTGAGACCAGGCCAGGATGGCAGAAGCAGTGCACTTGAGTGAAGGGCCAGGGGCCACAACCTACAGAAATGTAATGGCATTAGTTTTTCAATTTTCAAAAAATGTTAAACAATATATATATATAATTGACCATGGGGTTAAATACAACATTTTTTTTTTTTAAATATTCTAATGAAAAAAAAAACAATTCCACAGTTTTTTTAAATATTCTTTTATTTTTTAATATATCATTTCTTTTCTATTCTTTTCTTTTTTGGTTAAAGAGTTTAATCTGAATTTTTGTTTTCTGAGTTATGTCCCTGGCCCCACCCACATTTGACCCAGTGACCTCATTTGAACAAATCTGAACCCCAGTCAACCAATGATCCTTCATACCAAATATGAACCCATTTGGCCTGATGGTATTCGAGAAGATGTTTAAAAGAATTACTATAGAGGGAAAGAGTTATGGCCCTGGTTTCTCAACTAATCAACCTGGTGACCTCATTTGAACAAATCTGAATGTGAGTCACCTAGGGAACATCCACACCAAATATGAACCCATTAGGCCTTATGGTTCTGGAAAAGAAGTCGTTCTAAGAATTACTATCAAGGAATAGAGTTGTGGCCCTGCTTTCACAACTATTTGACCCAGTGACCTCATTTGAACAAATCTGAATGAGAGTCACCTAGGAAACATCCACACCAAATATGAACCAATTCGGTCCAATGGAACTTCAGAAGAAGATGTTCAAAGAATTGTTGACGGATGGACGGACGGACAGACGGACGGACGACGGACGAAGAGTGATGACTATAGCTACACCGGAGACTTCGTCTCAGGTGAGCTAAAAAGGTATGGATGGCTTCGGAATGACTTGCAGAACATATATGAGTATTTATAGGTTATGTCATCACATTTGCGACAAATTATTGCTCGAAAATATTGATTTTATAACTAGGTCAAAGGCCTCTGAGCGGACAGGGAGATTGACAACCCGATTTATTTGGCAAATTTCGCTAGTTTCCGATAGGATATCTCGACTTCGAATCGTTCACTTTCGCCGAGTTATATATCAAATGAAAGGAAGTTTTATTAAGTGTGATACCTGAGGATATTTTGGCTGCAATTTTCGATTTCTAGAATTTAGTAAGGTTTTGATACTTAGTGTTATATTATTATTATTATTATATTTCTCTGAATGGGCAGCTTATACAACAACTTGACATTCGGAAAGGTCATGACATAATTTTGTCTCTGCTGAAATATCTTATATTTCTCGTGACCATGGCATTTGAAATTAGTTAAAAAAAATTACAATAATCTCATTTTTTAAATAACTGCTCCGGACTCAGATTATTAAATTTTATAACACAGACATAGCTAGACACACACTATAGGAAATATCACTGAAATTTATTTTCCCAGAAGAGAGTCTCTAACAATAAAATAATATGGAAATCAGGGACCAGCCTAAAATGTCAGATCTCGTCTCTAAACAAATGTTTGATAGCAAATTAGATTCATTACTTAGATCATTCAAAGACTCCAGGAAGTGTAATTAGAAATGTCAATTTAATTAGTATGGACAATATTTATTTACCCAGCACGTATTACTATGTTATTAGACAGGCTGTCAAATGCAAGAAACTACAAGGTTTAATTTAGGAATTGAGGATTATGTCACTTTAATGTAGACATCTGAATCTATCCTGAGTTTAGGCTGGTTCCTATTAAATGCGTAAGTTACTGTAAAGAGTTTTGAGGGGATTACACAGAGGATAATAGAGATATAATGATGGTGCTCTATTCTTGTTCTTTAAGAGAAATCATGTCAAATAAATAGTTAACACAATTCAATTTATGTCATAAATCGCCAACATTTTGCATCTTATTTCTCTGATTTAAAAAAAATCATATCAATTGGATGGCACAAGTATATATGAACTTCAAGATAATCATTTTAAAGGGGTACTGTACCCAAGATGTTGTTGTTGGTTTCTATAATCCCCGAGTCGGAGAATAATGTAACAACTTTTCAATTTTTTGAAAGTTTGTTGAGTACGAAGTATTGTTACGGATGGCAAATTTACCGGAATGCAAAAATACAAATTGTCGTTGTCGAGTAATTTTTGTAAAGTTTTCAACCAAATGAATCAAATAAACATTATATTATATGGTTAGTAGTCCCATATACTCATTTAAGTTAGTGTACCGTCACTAGTCAATGAATGGCTTGGGTTTTCTCCCCGTATAAGCATAATGTTTCAAACGATCGTGTGTGCAATTGTTTTCCTAATCCGGTATCCCTCAATTATAATTTGATTACGTTTTGTACACGGAAATTCGAATTTTAAGAGACGCCATTTTATGGCTGGAGCCATAAAATCAATTTATATTAAATTATTAACTTTTAAATTATTAAATTTTAAGATAGCCTATTAACCTGAGCGTTTACAGAATACATCTTCGACTCAAATTACTTATATTTCTATATAGTATCGATAATAGATCGTTGTTATCACCGGGAATTTATTGAAAATGGCGTACAGTACCCCTTTAACACATGCTATAAACAGGCTATATTTTTTAATCTTCAAAATATATCTGTCAACTATTCTAGCTATTGGCAATATAGAATTATAGATCTTCACAGATTTGGGAATGGGGAAATACGAACTACTCAGGAGCATTTCAAATACATGTAGACACCAGACAACTTCAGAAAGTTAAATAATTCCATGTTAACAAACATTAATACAAAATTGAAAAAAAACAAATCTGTCCTATGTGAGAGCAGAGAATGAGGAAGCATGACAATTTATTACGTACTCTGACATTGTTCCATCATACAGCCTAAGAGAGCAGGGAAATATAGAAATATATCTATAGGGTATTACATTATAAGGTATTTGTTTCAAATATCTGGAAAAACAAGAGTTCAGACAAACGCATTACATAATAGAATATGTACTGTATATATGCCTGTATACATATGCATAACATTCACAGTTTATCACCAATACGAGAATGTACAAAATAATTGATTTATTTAATGCCAAGGCTTATTTCTTCCATTATCTATCATCAGGACATGATGTTTCTATGCAACATCCATACTTGGCTGATTTCTGTTGGTTTCTCTTAGTTGAAAACATTACACGTATCAATACTCCATGCAAAGTCTATGTGTTGCTCCATTGCTTGTCATGTTACAGAATGGGAAGACAAAGAACTGGGCCCTTCCACATCTAAGTGTGCACTGAGAGGCTAGGCTTGTTGCAGTGTTCCTTCTGGCATATGTTTCTGGTGTATCTGTACCTGCTCTATTAGTTACTTCCCAGTTATGAGATTTTATTGCATAAAATGTGCTTGTGTAAGTGAGTGTGACTAAGTCTCATTTATAATTGAAATGGCAATGTATCGATCGGAATGGCATCAAACTTCGCACATATTGGGAATCGAACCAGCGCCAACCTCATCTAGCCCAGACTTCATTGATCTTATTCACGATCCAACCACCTCTTCTACAGGGACATCCTTAAAAGGAAGACCTTTCACTGAGATTTGGGAAGAGTATCAGTCTGAACATGGTTTTAAATATTGACACAGAACGGATCTACCATTATATTGAAATAGCACAACGCACTTCCTCCATGATTATATTTGTGACCATATGATAACTGGTACTGGCATATATATATATGTTTTATGGAGGCACAAACTCAGTATTCCAAATTTTTTTTAATGTACTGCAGACAAACCTATGTTATACATGTAGATGAATTGTGTGAGTCTGCCAAACCTGTCTAATTCCAATTTCTAAATTTGAGTTCATCTAGTGTGGTAATGTTATCAATGTAAATGTTAACTTGGGGATATGTAATCTGAAATTCATTTGTGTGCGAATTATTTTTCACAAATAGAAGGGCAATCTATGTTGAAACTGGTTGAGGTAATAATTTCCCTCTACATGAGGCTAATTAATATGCCATATTTGATCGCTTAAAACAAGAATTGATTCATAGACAATAAACAAAGATTAGAAATGCAATATATGGTATATGGTATAAGTTGACAATGGATTTGACAAATAGTGTCTCAATGTTGGGTGCCTTAATGAATTGAATGCAAATGATGCAATGTGGCCAACTGTTGCAGTTGTCTGAATGGCTGATTGGTATTTCAAACTAGTATATTTTATTAGTAATTTGCAAAGCATAGTACACACCGAATACTCCTAATATCTTTCAAATGTATCAGATGTCAGAACAATCAGATAAGAGGCACACATTCCAGCATAGGAAAACCAGTTTTCTATTTTTTTTTAAACGACTCATTTATTACACACCCAAGCATTGAATTTTTTTTAAATACAACAAAATATGGTAAATAATGTGAAAATGTTAAATAGGAAGTCTTATCTTTTCCAAGGACAATATAGACTGATTATGTAGCCAACATTCATTATCACATTGTGATAAGAGGAGACATTCTTTTCACTTTGCTAATTTAACTAACATGCAAACAATCTGAAATAAAAGGTCGCAGGAGGCAGTCGAAAAAGTGGCATAACTCCATCAAAATTAATCGGACAGTGACATTACCAAATTTGGCCAGTGTCTTCTCAAGCGTGATCCAAATATCAAGAAATCCTGTTGAATATTTCTCAAATTATCGTTGGCACAATGCACAAAAATATGATTTTATTTGTAAAAAAGAGGGCATAACAACATAACAAATCATTGGACCATGACCAAAATAAAAATTGGCCTGCGTCTTCTCAAATAAGAACCTAGTACCAAATATCAAGAAATTTTGTTGAATATTGCTCAAGTTATCATCCGGACAACCCAAAACCTGTAATTTCTAAAAGTCAAAAAAGGGACATAACTCTGTCAAACTTCATCGGACAGTGACCAAAATCGAATTTGACATTGATAGTGTGATGGCTATTCCTCATACCAAGTTTCATTTTGATCAGATAATTTTAACTGGAGTTAACGTCTGGACAAGGAACTAGACATGGATGGATGCACAGATGGACGCATGGATGGACAAGGCCGATTACAACAGTCTTCCGAAAATTTAGGGGGAGAATAAATGAAGTTGTATTGAAGTCAAACTTAGTTTCGGTTCTCCTTGTACCATCACATCTCAGCAAAATCATGTTATAACGTCAACCAGTCCACACACATTGTTCAATTGATTTATTGCATCTGAGTTGCATGGATTAGAGGCACAATTTATACTTAAATAGGCCTTGCTACCCTACAACAGCCAGGTTTAACCACACATACATGTAATTTGACTCATGTGACCATTCCGCCTGTAGGCAGTATGATTTGCCTGAACAGGAAGAGCTTCTTTTGATTGAAACCTATTAACCCTTTTATGCCAGGAGCTGCGCTGGTGCAGCATTAAAGATCCTGTGACATACATTCTCTTATATATATGAGTCTCCCATAGGGAGCCTCACCTATAAAAGATAATGCACAAGGTCAAGGCAAATCATGTTAGGCCAATGTATTCTCTTATATATGTGGGAAGCTTCCTGTGGGGGACTCGCCTATATTATAGAATGCATCGGCACAGGGTTTTCACAAAATTTCAGGTAGTTCCAGTCATGGAAGGGTTAAATAGGCCTTGCTCCCTACAATACCCAGGTTTAGCCACACATATATGTACCGTAACTTGACTCATGTGACCATTCCGACTAAATGTAATTCATTTATTCATTCAAGTTTTGTGCAAAATCCAGCCTACAAACTTGTAGCAAAGAGGAATGATACAACTTTCTAATAACCAATGTACATGTAGGCTGTGTGATTTGCCTGAGCAGGAAGAGCTCATTTTGATTGAAGCCTATTAACCCTTACATGATGGGAGCTGTGCTGGTGCAGCATTAAAGATCCTGTTCCAGTGCATTCTCTTATATAAATGCGAGTCTCCCATAGGGAGCCTCATCTATATAAGAGAATGCACTAGCTTACAAGATCAAGGTAAATATTGTTAGGCCAATGTATTCTCTTAAATATGCGAAGCTCCCTATGGGAGACTCGCCTATATAAGAGAATGCATCGGCACAGGTTTTCACAAACTTTCAGGTAGCTCCAGTCATGGAAGAGTTAAAAAGACCTTGCTCCCTACAATAGCCAGGTTTAGCCACACATACATGTAGCTTAACTCATGTGACCATTCCGCCCAAAATGGAATTCATTTATAAGTTTGTGTAGCATACAAACTTGTACAATGAGGAATGATACAATCTTCTAATAACCAATGTACATGTAGGAAGTGTGATTTGACTGAGCAGGAAGAGCTTAGTCTGATTGATGCCTATTAGGCTTATCGGTGGTCGCAGCTTTACCTCAGCGCTGATTATTTTTTACATGTTTTCCTACATGTTGCACCGATATCTATAAACATATAGGTTTGTGCCATAAAACACAAGACTTTAAACCCGCCAAGTCCATCTCCATAGCAACACCATAGTAACACATATTACAAGTTACATGTACATCTGCCCTAATAATGCTGACTCTTCTCAAGTTCAAAACTCAGATAATCACAGAGCCCACGACGTGAGATAATCTGGATTGAAAACCAACATACCTTTTATCTTTGAGAAGACTGTTGATAATTGCTTTTAGAACAGCTTTCTTTACCTCATTAGGCTTCAAAATACAAAGAATAGTAATAAGGGTTATATATAGGTTATCACCACCATGTGGATTTCCAAGATCTGTAGTCAGGTCCAGCTTCTCTGGAGTGCGTCAGGGTGAGTCGATTGAAGCACAGATAATGTAACGAGACTTGAGTACCAATGGAAGCTAATTGTAAGCATCATCATTCACATACCGTACTGAGATACAAACAACTTCAAGACTTCAATTCACTATAACCAATCACCAATATACCTTCTTATTCAATTTCATCTTTGAAAATCCATATATTCTTTAGACACCCTGAAATTACCTAATTTGAACAAAATTCATTCTGGATTGCACAGCTTCAAATATGCTGGTGCATTCTGGAATGTTTTAAGAAAGATCTTCGATCACTTAACATTTGGGCATTGGTTACTGAGAATTTGATGAAACATGACATTTATACTTACACAATCAGTGAGTATTTCATACACAACTTCAACAAACTCATGCTGCAATCCAGAGTCGTCAATATTGTTGTATTCATTATTTGGGTCTTTCTGCAAGAATAAAAAAGATACTATACAACAACTCACATATTAACACCTAATAATATAAAATACTTTTTATATTTTCCTGGTATCAATATAGGTTGATAAATACCTGAACTATGTTTCTATGAGCATTGAATGTTATGGAAAGACAAACTGAAGTCATAAAAAATACAACTTCAAACACAATCTTTGAGAGGAATATATTCCCAGAAAGATTGATTGAAAATACAAGTTCGAACACAATGTACAGGCTCCATACAGAAATGGTGCCATTTGTATTCATCAGGAAAGTTATATTGCGTTATCTTAACATGAAACTATTAAAACAATTCACGCATTGCTCTCTCTTCATTTTAATCATCAATATTATGTAGTACAATAACGTTTCAGAGAGATGACAGCTCTAGATTTTCTTCCCATGGTCTACAGATGAAATTTTTATGCAACAGCTGCACAAATTAAGCAATTTCAAATTTATCAAAATTTATAAGACACAAAACACTATTTAAAAAATTATTAGAAACAAAACACGATTTCAGCACTATATCGACAAATTTGTTTGGAAATCTTTGGATAGGTATGTTTTAAGATACTTCTTACCAAATTATGTCTACATAATTTTGGATTTCAAATGAGCTGTCCGTTTAAGATGAAACTATTAAAGAAACTTCATGTAGTGCTTTATGCAAATGAATTTGTACAGAAATATTCCACATAAGTACATGTAGGCCTGTTTTGAGATACTTCTTACAATGTGTTTAATGCAATTTACATTTACCTAGAATACCAGAAATTGGGAAATTACATTAACTTCAGCAGCATAGCAATGTCCCTATAATGTCAATTTCAGTGGTGGGATGCATGTCACTACACATGGAAAGCATCAATTCCTGTTAAACAACTGACAATTAAGTGATACGCGAATCCTATTACTGACCCTGAAGACATCATTTGTCAAGAATTATTAGAAAATTCACATAATTTGGAAAAGGGATATGTAAGTAGTATCCAGCAATTTATACATTTCATTATTGGTATGCCTGCCAACTATTATACAACTTTTTCATAAAGTTTTGAAAGCCTGTAATAGGCAATAATTTTTTTTAAATTTCAACAGTCAGACTGAAAAATTGATATAGAGTATAACATAATACAAGCATTTTTTAAAAGGGAATCATAAGAATTAAAGACATATTGAGCACTTATTTCAGGGAATCAAGCTGATAAGTAAGTACCCAGTCAATATTCCCGCTGAAAGAATGTAGTATATAATACCAAAAATTTCAACCACGGTGACCGTACCATTTCAGATAACACAACATCTGAACTACACACAATGTACACATGTAAATATTTACTCATTAATCGGGATAAATCTATCGCCAAAAAACAAATCACAAAGATTCCGCTAAACAGTTGCTACATATAATTCATACATCATTTATATGCCTTCTGCCAATCTACTTTGTTCTCTGTTCCAACTTAATGTGTTCCACATCTCTTTGAAGCAGATAGACACAACATGCATTGTACATTTTCATCCAGAATATTACCTTGAATGCTGCATTAATTTCCAGGAAAGAATCAAAGGTGGTTACATAGAAATCCAGCATCATGTTCCACTTGCTGCTCTGTTTTGCATCATTGTGGTATCTCCTGCAATGTCAAGGCAGCAATGTATTATGGTCAGTAAAATATGTGTGACAGAAGATCACTGAAAGCTATCTTATTCTATCCACTTCATTATGTCAAATGTGTATTATTGACATTGCTAGTAGATATAATAATACTTGTAAGGAGAGACTATATAAGGAAAGACACATATCAGAAAAAGTTACAAAATTCACAACACCTACTGAGTACATTTAACTACTAGTAATTGACCTATTCACTGTTGAATGACATCATGATTAATGTTGTGTGCTAGCTGGGCTGTTGACGCTATGGTCATTTGCAGTGGAAATCATAATAAGAATATTGTGAGAACAATAAAACTAACTACATTGAAGGGCCATTATCACATGTACACAATCTTGGAACATCATAATGGAACACCATTTCAAATGCCGAGATACACTGGTTGTGATGCACTATTTTCTTAGTTACCATTACGAACTTTATAGTAATTACTTGGTTTTGTCAGGTTCCGGGAATCAAGATAGGTTGATAATAGGGCCCTGGAAGCTTCGAAGATTCAATCCGGTGTCGACATTGGTGATCAGATTCAGAATTAATACTGAATCAGCTCTCAAATTAGTATATTTTCGAATTGGTTCACTCTTTCCCATTTATGGGGACAAACAACTAAATGTTTAAATTATGGAGCTCAATTGACGGGACAATTGCCGCATTCAGTGCATTGTGTCATGTTTGCCAATCTGGAGGTCTCGCCGGCATAGTGTATGATACAGTTTACACTAGTTACGTGATTACTCCAACTGCAGTCTGTCACCCTTTAGCGGATGTCAATAGGTATATTCTTGTTGGTACTTGTTGGACAATGATGGGGTAACATATAGTATATAAGTGACTATATTCAGTTCAAAAGTTCAAAACGACTACGGTCTATTTTAAAGACATATTATGTACTTGTTCGGGTGTGTGAAACTGATAAGTAAGTATTCAGGTGCTATGCCAACTGGAGGAATGTAGCATTCTACTAACATCACCGAAAATCTCAAGCAAATCGACCATACCACTCCATAGAAAACATAGTCTAAACTACACTAAATTGTAAAATTTACTACTCAAATTGGGACGCTTGTATCGGCGATAAACTAACGAAAACGATTTCGCCATGGGCAGAAACTGCATTTAATTAATATATAAAAATGACGGTGTGTGTGTTAATTTATATATAATATTTGTAAAAATAACAACTTTGAACAAAATTATTCTCCATTTCTATTTGATCACCGTACCAGAGTGTTTCACATTAAGTAGTTAGCTTTAGTTTCTTCAAATTGTCGAACGTACATGGACATATATAGATTGCCCACTAAGTTTTGTGTCATATAATTATGCTATAGTTGTATATAAAATAATTTTAATCTCCCCATATGTTAATATCTTATTGTCAATGATCCACTTATATATTCAACAGGTTATGATGGTCCCACCCAAAAATGCATTCTGATCGACAAGAAATCCAGATGCCCGGATAATGCCCTATTTTATTCAATTCACAGCAATTCGGGGATAAAATGCACATTGTGATTATATAGAGTTACCTCCTGTCGAACTGAATGCATTATTACAAGTCGACAATCTGGGTAATGAGTAACTACTGATGAGCAGGTCGTGCCCTTCGATACACATGTCATGTTTATGATACATCAGATACAACATACATGTATATTTGCGTAAGTCCTGAAATCCCTAGAATAATAATAAATGAAGGTCTGTTCTTAGATGACCTATAATTATGTCACATATTATACTATTAAGCCACTGTGGTCACATATCTTTTCATTTGAAAATAAAGTAGAGAACGATGTCGGCTACAACTGTCAACTGATTTATTTTTTCTCTGTCCAGTGCTAGTCAAGAACAAGACAAAAGTGATCAATTATATGGTTTTAATTGAGACCTAATCATATTTTTGTTCTGTCATCATGCAAAAATCAAATTTGAACTTACCGTAATGTTGTGGCATTTGATGTCCTGACTGGATAGACAACTCGGTCAGATCTTGATATGATGAGATTTTCCTTGTCATCATCATCACTTCGATTGACATCTTTCCCATTAGCTATAACATTAGCATTTTGAGAAGAGGTCGATTGTGTCCCACCATCACTTCGTGCAGTCAATGACCCACTGTTATCTATAGGAGGCAACTCTGTCAGTTGACTGTCATTTGTTTTTGAATTTTTCCGTTTAGCTGGCTTAAAATGATTGAAGAATTTTGAGATAGTATGTCCAGTCCTTACTTTATCTTTATCCTGAAAAGATTGTGAAAACTACATGTACAAGCCTAGAAATAGTGTGAATGTCATCTGCAGAATGAGGTCCCCAGAGGGTAAATTTAGTGACACCATCCCGCATGGTGGGCTAGCATAACCAAATTCACCCTCTAGGAACCTCATTCTGCTCAGGCCTCGACTGGTATGGGAGACCTAGGATCAGATTGAAGCTCCCCAGTTGAAGTTGGTGATGTTCACCCTTTATATAGTCACCTTGATTATGTATTTTATCTTCTGCAAATTAGGGGATATAGAAAAAGGATATAGAAAAAGTAGCTAAAAACAATGTTAATTTGAGACTATATATAATTCTCAGAAGATGAGGCCTAATCAGAATGAGGTCCCCAGAGGGTGAATTTGGTGATGCTAGCCTGTTGTGCAGGGTAGTTTCACTAAATTCATCCTCTGGAGACCTCAATCTGCAAATGTCAGGCACACTATTTCCAGACCTGTATATGTATATAGTAGTAGTTATTCTAAAAGATTTATAAATCTTTATAGTGAAAGTTGTTTGACATCAGTATTATCTATATTTTAATTTTTGTATGTTGTGATCAATGCTTTTTCTCTTTGTTATTTAAATGAGTGGTTTATAATTATGAATGTAATTCGGGACAATTTTCAGGAAAGTATGCTGAGTTAATGAGTGGTCCCAGAAGTCTAATGCATACTAGTACACATGTATGTTGTCCACAACCTCTGACCTATAGTACCATGCACAATACATTTGTTCATAAACTCATTAACCCTTTGAACACTGAGCTATATATCTATATACCCTTGGATATAGAGTGATTTATTTTATACCCAGTAGGTTGGACTATACATGAATTTGATGGTATATTATTTCATATTTGGTGTCAAAATGTTGTCATGACATTCATGAGGCTACATGATACCCCTGTTTTTAGGGTAATGAAAGACCAAAAAGACAGGGGCGAGTGGGTGGTAAAGTCATATAATTTTTATTTTCTCATTTTATTTTTCTTGCTCAACATTAGTTCTACCATTTTGTTCTATGAGGGCAATTTGATAGCAAGCTTTTTGTTCTGGGTGTCCAAGGGTACAGGGAATGGAAGGTGGGTCACTTCATAATGTGATTTATGGAATTCAGCTGCATAAAATGACAAAATAATGACAGTTGTTCACCATCTTTAAACAAATTAATATGGTCGCTACTTTCCAGAGGACCGATATCAAGTACTTTTCTGAATTTCTAAATGGATTATAATATACTTTCTAAATGGATATTGCTGTGTTTTTGTGTGAGACCCCTCCCAATCCCCACTCTATTAATCGCGGCGACTTGAATGGGCACTTTGTCATAATATGTAATTGACGCAAGCATTGGATATCTCAGATATCCAACTGTCACCCCCAGATATCCAAAACTTGAGTCAATTACACACTATGACAACTCATTGTGCCTATTCATCAGGATAGACACTTAATTGCTACATACCATGGATGATGTCATGGAAATGTTCTAAATTCGAGGTAAATATAAATAGAAATACTACTTTTGCTAAAACTCAACCTCTACTGATTTAAGATAATGTTTTATTGGAATGAAATATCATCATATATTTTACTGAACGAGTCTGACCGACTCTTAGTTCCAGTGCTTACTCATTTCATAATTACATAAACAAAAAGGCCGCTCGGCCACAGTGTCCCCCGAACCGTTGGCTTCATTTGGAGCGGAGGCTTTGTCGAAGTATACTATATGGATAAGACACTTGTGCATTGTCTCATTACTGACATGCATACAAATAATCAAATCTTAAAAAAACTCTTAAAGTCAAACCAGAAAATTACAAGATTATAAGTAAAAATATGTTGGGTCGGCGGACAAAAAAGGGCAATATCTCTCGCAAAAATTATCGGATTAAACCGAAATTCGAACTTGAGCTGTATTTTGATATAAGTAATCCACAAAAAACGGGTTTTGCATATAAACAATCCAAAATCAAGTTATCATCCCGAAACCAAAAAACAGAAGAAAAACTGAATTTTCTATGTCGAAAAAGGGGCATAACTCTGCCAAACATATTCGGGCAGAACCCAAGTTCGAACTTGACCTGTGTTTTGCTGGGAGAAAGTAATATACCAAATTTGGTTTGAATCCGATTAACTCTACTAAAGTTATCATCCGGAAACCAACTTTCAGGGGTTTTCTAAGTCAAAAAAGGTCCATAACTCTCGCAAAAATGGGCGGAGCAAACCCATATTCGAACTTGACCTTTATTTTGGTCTGATAAATTCACCGATGAAATTTGCTTTTGATCTAATAACCGAAACTAAAGTTATCATCCAGAAACCATTTCCGGACTCACGGCTACACGGACAGACGCACGGACGGACACCGGCTATTTTAATAGTCCCCCGATTATTATTTTTCGGGGGACAATAAATTATCCCTACCTGAATACTGAAATGAACTGGTATTAACCCTTCCATGAATGGCACTTCCTGAAATTTTGCGAAAACCCTGTGCCAATGCATTAATTCTCTTATATCTGCGAGTCTCGATCCCATAGGGAGCCTCTGATATACATGTGTATAAGAGCTAGAATACATTGTCCTGCAAACAATATATACCTAGACATTGTGTAAAGACAGTGCATTCTCTTATAATTATTCGTTTGTGATCGGAGTGAAATATCAACGGAATTTAAATGGACATATATATACCATCCGCTTTGAGTCTGACTGGCGGCGCAGTTCCGTAAATAGCAGACGACTAATGTAAATTCCCGTTGACTTTGAGATCTTGGGTGTCTTTTTGCACGTTTGGGACACCCTGGGTGTCTTTTTGAATGTTTGAGATATCCTGGATGTATTTTTGCTCGAAACCATGCGACAATGACCAATTCAGCATTAAATATTCGCTTTTCAATATTTCCAGGTATCAAAATATGAGCATTGTATGTATCAGAAAAGGGACCAGCCTAGAGGTTTCAAATTGGGAGAAGTCACTTCTCCCTGTTTGGTTATTAGGGAGAAGTGAACTGTTGGTTATTAGGGAGAAGTGAACTGTTTATAAGGCAGAAGTACTAGTATAGGTACCGTACTGTACGTGTAACATGTGCATGATAGTATATGACTATGAGAGAGGTCTCTTCTCTTTTTGACAAAAATAGGGAGAAGTGCTGAGAAGTGGCACATGTTAGGGAGAAGATGATTCCCCAAGTTGGTATCTAGGCTGGTCCCTGTCCCAGAAAAACACATTCTAACAAACTTCAGCCCAAAATTTAGTCGGAGGAGAAGTCGTGTGAGATTCGTTTGCCTACTGACTACCTTTAAATAAATCTTTATTGCATAGTTACATAACTTACATATCTTTGATCATATACACCAATCAACAATGAAAATATTTAGCAAGCTAGCATACAAATTACAATAGCTAGACAGTCTAGACGTATGGTACCGTAGCTAAAGTATAGGCCTACAGGCTTCACCTGTAATTTTCCTGACGTGATATATCACGAATACAGGAAACTTATTGATTTAAAAGTTAAATGCTCGTGGTAATATTCGAGAACAGTATCTATGATTGCAACAGGCCGACAGATCTTACGCCGTTTATCCGACCGTTGTTTTGGAGTTTCTCTCTTTGAAGTCGTTGTGGTTCTGGAGGCCCATCTTCGGAACCCTGTTTATAAAATTTCCCGCAATTTGGGCAGATTGTCCTGCGAGTCCCAGGTGCTTGTGGCACGGTATAATCACATGCCGGACAAGTCACCGTCGTATATTCCTTCTTGTCTGTCGTGCTAGCCATTTTTAATAAGAAAGACACGAAAATAATAGATAGTTTTCATCTTCAAAGTGGCACTAAAATCGAATCGCGGAACTCGCACCTGCTGCGGAAGTGCACGATGACGTAAAACTTATCGATCGGCGTACCTGGTTACTATGGAAACCAGACAGTGCATCCGCACAGGTGTGATATCCACGACTGTGAAGTGCACACAACTGGAAACGCGAAAATCAGAGCTCACTACATGTATATGAAGTGAATTCACCATTAATGATCATTAATACATAAAACAAGAAAGTCGTTAATGTTGATACAGAACCGACGCCATTTTTGACAATACAGACCAGGGGAGGGGTCGTACGTGGGGTAGCAATATACCCCCCCCCCCCCGTCCTACTACATGACATTCTAAATATTCAACCCACACACACGTACCCCACCCATATCAAAAAAGGCCGTCACCCAGAGGGGTTAAATAGGGCACCAGGCCATTTCTCGACCACTTGACTGATATAGGTCAAACATTGGTAGGTAAAGGGTGGCCCCAAAACACTCTAAATATTCACCCTACACTGATCCAAATCCCCCCCCCCCAGTCCAGAGAGGTTCAAATAGAGCTCCCATGCCATTTATCGACCCCTTGACTGATTCAGGTCAAACAAAGGTTGTTACAGGGTGGCCCTCACGACATTCTAAATATTCAACACACACACCACACCCCGATCCAAAAAGGGCGCCATCCGGGGGGGGGTTAAAATATGGCACCCATACCATTTCTTGGACCCTTGATCGATTTTCACTTCACAAACACCACCCTGGTCCAAAATAGCCACCATCCATTTGAAATAAGTACCCATGCAATTTTTCGGCCGCTAATTTAGGTCAAACAAAGGGTGTTGTAGGGTGGCCCCAAGGCACTCTAAATATTCACCCCACACCGATCCAAAATGGTGGCTGTTCAGATGGGTTCAAATATGGCACCCATGCCATTTCGGCCCCTTGAGCAATATAGGTCAAACAAAGGGTGTTGTATGGTGGACCCCAAGACAATGTAAATATTCATGCACACACCCCACACCATTCCAAAATGACCGCCATCCATATGGGTTCAATTAGGGCACCCACTCCATTTCTTGGCAGGGAGGGGGCAACAGAGCACGTTTCAAGCCCCTGTGGCCAGAGGAGAGGAAGAGACCTGAGTCGGAAGCTAAGTGGGTTATATGCTCAACTATATTTATCATTCCTGATGTTTCCAGATCCCAAGATTATATACATAATTATATAGATGTATTGAGCTATTTAGTGTCATGAATGTGAGATTGCTTAAACCGAGGTGGTGATGCGGGGGGGGGGGGGGGGGGATGATGTTGGCCCTCTCCATGCTTCACTGTAATTACGCCAATGTTGAATAACTTATAAATACTATGGAGTTCACATGCACCGCGCATGCCTGACATTATCTCAAAATATTGAGTGGTTATCTCAAAATTTTGAGATAACAAGAGATGGACTGTCGTCCGGTGCATACACCCATGTGGCATACTGCCTACTAGTAGTGTGGGCATATCTATAACTTATGACTGCTATACTCAGACAGATGGACCCAAAAATCAGCATTTTCATATAAACAAAGATGAATAACTATAGAACAAAAAACCAAAACAAAACAGTTGAATGTGCCATTAAATGTCCTCATAGTGGTGAACATCCATACAAAATTTCATTGAGATCCGAGCATTACTGTTCAAGTTATGACCTGAACAGACATCGGATGGACCAAAGAGCCAACATTTCCAGATAAACAAAGATGAAAAACTCTAGAATGGAAAATCCAAACAAAACAATGGAACCCTCTATTGAATGTCATCATGGTAGTGAACTTCCATACCAAATTTCATTGAGATCCCAGCACAACTATTGAAGTTACGACATGAACAGACACCAGACGAACCAAAAAGCCAACATTTCCAAATAAACAAAGATGTATGACTCTAGAATGGAAAATCCGAACAAAACAATGAAACCCTCTATTTAATGTCCTCATAGTAGTGAACATCCTTACCAAATTTCATTGAGATCCCAGCACAACTGTTGAAGTTATGACATGGACAGACACCAGACTGACCAAAAAGCCAACATTTCCAGATAAACAAAGATGAATAACTCTAAAATGGAAAATCCAAACATAACTATGGAACCCTCTATTTAAAAATGTCCTCATAGTAGTGAACATCCATACCTAATTTTATTGAGATCCGAGCACTACTGTTCGAGTTATGACATGAACAGACATCGGAAGGACGTACGGACAGATGGACGCACATACGCACGGATGGATGGACGGACAGGTGCAAAACAGTATACCCCCCCCCCCCTTTTTTTTTTTTAAAGGGAGTATAATTAGCTCAAAATTTTGAGAAATTATCTCGAAATATTGAATATCGAAATATTGAGATGTTATCCAGCCATAGTATTAAATGGTTCTATATAAATAAAACAAAATTTCACCAAGCATGCATATCACAGAAACATCAGGTCAACTTTCAAAAATGTATGGCACACTACCGTATGTATATTGTCAGTGAATATACAAATAAACATAAGGACAATTTGTTTCAGTTGAACATGTTTCACACGAATACTATTGACTGGGAGTGATTGACTTGATCCTCACCATAATTCCCACAAGGCTGTTGGTTTTGCAGACAATGAGACATGTTTAAGGACTTTGCTAACCCAATTTTCCCCAAATTTGATGGAGTCAAAATAAAGGTTTATGTTCACTTTTGTTAGTAATCACAGTAACCAACCCCATGAATGCAACATTTTAAGAGTATAATTCATGGTGGAATATGTTAGAAATACTAAATGTGAAAATTATAGAGGTTTTTAAAATCTATTTTTTCGAACCCAAAATCAATAAACACAAAGTCCATATCAAGAAAAACATATAGCAATGTGTACTGAACACTGTGAAGAATGATGAACAATAAAATAATATTTATATTTATCAAGCATTCTTTGATAAAATTACTAAGAACCAATTGTTTACAAATAATTTAGAAACGTGCCTGACATCGCTTGCAGTGAGGTGACAGTTGAGTGTTAATATCTGTGGACAGTGGTGTGTTGTGAATCTCTTGACAAAAGAACTGTGTAATCCCCAATCTGGTGGTACCCCATAGCCCAGAAACTAGGTCACCAATCAGCCTGAATAGGAGATAATATTATCATGTGTCAGCACCTGCTGGTCATAATCCCAGCTGGCTTGAGTGAACATTAACTTGACCCATTAAATTCAGTTCTCAAAAAGCTTTTCTGAGCAATGAAATCTACCATTTGTAAACAACTGCTTCCAAGCCAAAAGTCACCATAAAACTGAAGGAATGTGAGTATATCTTTATTGTTCATCATTATTCACAGTGTTCAGTACACATACCCATATCTTTTTCTTAGATATGATCTTTGTGTTTGTTGAATTTGGGTTCGAAAAAATAGATTTTAAAAACTTCTACAAATTTCACATTTTGAATTTCTAACATAATCTACCATGAATTATACTCTTCAAATGTTGCATCCATGGGTTTGATTACTGTGATTACTAATAAAAGTGAACATAAACCTTTATTTTTGACTCCATTAAATTTGGGGAAAATTGGGTTAGCAAAGTCCTTAAAAGCACTAGAAAGTAACCTTGCAGATAAATCAATTTCTCAGATTTATGTATTTATATGAACAAGGTTTGACTAAGTTGTTACATTTAACATTTCTGTCGTGAGTGTCAACACATTTCCCCATCTTAATGATGCAATGGTATTGAATTGGTTATACCAGGTAGCTGAGGAACAGAAGTTGTAACCATCTATTTCAGTGCTATAATCCAATTCTTCCAACACAACCAGCAATGGTATTCATTGGACAAGGTGGGGAATCACATGGTTTCGAGTTGATGAGTATCACACATTCAACATGGCCGAGGTAATTGAAAACTCGACCAGAAGCGAGGTAAGGGGTAATAAACTAAGACATATTACATAGTACATAGTATTTTGACAGCTACGGGCAGATGCTATACTATTTTTCAAACAAGCTGATGGCTCATTTATGTCCAAATTCACATTTGTTTGCTCTAACATTTTGAACAAAGTTGTCAGTCGAAGGATTCTCCAAGATGTATGGACTGGTGTATTCCACGCACCTCCGACTGGCAACTTTGGTCCGAATGTTATAGAAAACCACTAAGTATTTCCGAACAAATAAGGTATCAACTTGTTTCAAAAATAAACTAGCATAACAGTTAACATGCCATGTGTTGGGTAAGTTCCTCATATATTATGAGGCCCCCACCCCCCTTTTCGTACGCCGTATTCCATGCCCTGTTATGAGGTACGCCATATTACAGCCACTCTGTTAGGAGGTATTCAGTATTCCAAAAATACCGGCATTCGTACGCCGACCTTCCAAAAAATGAAATTTTCATATATTTTTATGTATTCCATATGGCTGTTAACTGGTATTCCGTATTCCACCCTCTGTGTTAAGTGGTATTCCGTATTCCATGGGGGTGGGCGTGGGGGCCTCTATTATGTTTTTGTTTGTTTGCACTCGCCTTGGTCATTTTTAATGTGTGGTACTCATCAACCTCGAAAGCACATGATTCCCCACCGTGATTAGACAGAGCTATTTTATAAACCAGGTGTTTATTTGGTAAAGGTATAACAATCAGGGTACATGTATGTGTAGTCCTTGATAGCCATGGTAGCAACATGCATGACCTCAGGTATGATCAAATCAACTTTACTGGATAATCTTAACCCTTTCATGATGGGAGCTGTGCTGGTGCAGCAATAAAAACCTTGTGCCAGTGCATTTTCATATATATGCGAGGGAGCCTCGCATATAAAAGATAATGTACTGGCTTACAAAGTCAAGGTAAATATTGTTAGGGCAATGTATTGTCTTATATATGCAAGTCTCCCGATGAGAATGCATTGGGACAGGGTTTTCGCAAAAATTCAGGAAGCTCCAGCCATCGAAGGGTTTCCTCCTAAACTGGGCAAACAACACGCCAAAGCACAACAAAATTTGATGATCCATGCCCAAGCTGAAATTTTCATAAGGACACAAAATAAAGAAATTCACAAAACAAAAAATGGCTGTAACTCTGGTAAACTGAATAGTATAGACGAAATCCATAGTATGTGGGTATCCTTTATCGCATGCTGGGCTTTCACCATACCAAAGCACAAAGGTATCTGATGATCCAAACCGAATTACAAGCTGAAATGTTCATAGAGAAAAAATTCATGAATTTTTGCAGTCAAACTAGGGCCATAACTCTGGTAAAAATGAATGGACGAAACCTGTAGGAAGTCGGTATCCTTTCGCCCGAACTGTGCTATTACCATGCCAAAGCACAACTGAATACGATGATACTTACCCAAGTTAGAAGCTGAAATCTTCATTTGGACACAAAATTCACAAGTCAAAAAAGGGCCATAACTCTGGTGGAAATAAATGGACGAAACCCATGGGTTTCCTTTCCCTCAAACTGTGCTGTCACAATACTAAATCTGATGAACCATGCCAGAGTCGCAAGCTGAAATGTTCTTTTGGACAAAAATTTCCAAGTAAAACAAGGGCGTTAACTCTGGGAGAAATAAATGGACGAAACCCGATATCGATATCCTTTCCCTCAAACTATGCTATCACAATACAAAATCACAACCAAATCCAATGAGTTGCAATCTGAACTTTTCTTTGGAACACAAAATTTACAAGTCAAACAAGGGCCGTAACTCTGGTAAAATTTAATTGCTCCAACCTGTGCTATCACCATTCCTAAAGGCAAAATTTGGTGATTAACATCCTGACTTACATACTGAAATGTTTGTATGGGGGGGGGGGGGGGGGGGGGTAACAGGGGCAGTGGCATAATAAGAACAGTCTATTTTTTCATGTACTTGTTGATGATAAATGTAGTTATTTTAGACGTTTATGTTATTTCACATGAACCCATTTCAAAGGCCTGGAGTCCCTTTAGTATTTTGTTGTGAATGTGAGTGAAAACCCTGACTGTTGAGTCTCACTGAATGGGTAACTCCTGCACCCAAAGTGCACCTGTATTACGCCCCTTACTCTACATAAAATATACTGCCTCATTTGTGTGGTATGTAAGGTGATATTAATATCATACAGGTTTTAAGTCCATAAAATTTGGTAAGAATACGTATAAAGCATTTCAACAGCGAATCAGCTTCTTTTATGAGACTGAAGCTGCCATATTTAGGCTGAACCAAGGCTATCAAGTGTTTGGCATGATTATCTGACCTTAAGGTGAGATTTCTCTGTCACACTAAGGTCATGCTGAATCATTTTTGCCATTACTATGGGTATAATTAGTACAAATCGTTGGCTTGAAACATTCTGAAAGCGTTGAAGTATATATCATGGGTATATAATGTATCATCGAATTCCGATAACCACATCTGAAGATATTCTTGATTATTAATTAGATATGACATTTTTGTCCAGAACGGCCTGTTATCGAACTATGTGAATATCGCTTCAATTTGCCCTTAAACCAAGTAATATCATTTTACGACATCACCAATCTGAGTAATATCATTTTACGACATCACAAACCAAGTAATATGGTTTTATGACATGCCATAAATCTACTTCACTGTTAAATAATGTGTAGATATCGATTTTTATGATGTCACTCATTTGAAAGAGTTGTCAGTTAAAGAGGATATTACTTGGTTGGTTTGACATTAGGCCTGATATCAGCCCTCGGTAACCTCATTCCAGCCTTCAACCTTTGGTCTCAGGCTGATATGAGATTACCTCAGGCTGATATCAGGCCTAATATCAAACCAACTAAGTAATATCCTCTAAATATATAAGGGGGAACTTACTTTTTAAAGATATTTATATCAACCACTGATGCTCAGCCGAGAGTTTTTTTTAGATGTTGGTTGTAGACAGTCGGTCTGCAGGCATGTATGCACATGTTGTGTGAAATGTGACATCAACTAGTGTGAGAGTCGGGTGGAGGTGGAATGAAAGTGTCAATGACACTGCAGCTCAACTCGGAAAGGGGATAATGTCATACATTAGTCATTTGGATGAAAAATGTTGGCTGTTGGTCATGCCAAAGTATTTAGTGATAAAATCCAAGATGGCTGCTGGGAGCCATTGTTTTAATTTATAGCTCCCATCTAGAGGTGATCCTAAACATGCCTGTAAATTTTCAAAACATTTCTCCAATAAATGCGGGCTGTTTTCATGTGGGTCTGCAATTTCTGGATTTCAGGCTAATTACAGGTGAGAAAAGGTATCAAATATTGGCATATTGGCATCTGGGATACAGTTACCATATATTCCATGATGGATAGACAATTATCCATTCTTACCATATCTACATATACTCTGGTGATGTGGGGCGATTATTCTAGTTACAGGAATTACAGGTGCGATTATACAGGTATGTTTCCAGACATGCGCATCATCACTGAATATATTTCTGATAATATACAGGTATGCCTATATTGCAGTACTTATATAATATTATGGATTTGTGCATATAGAGTTAATATAATACTAAAACATAATATTGATAACTTTGTTCTTATGGGGTATACAATGATCACAGTCCATGGGTTATGTGATTTGGTTGTCACACATGGATTTCAGGCTGACTACAGGTGAGAAAACGTGTCAAACATTGGTATCGGACTATCAGTGATACATTTACCATGTATTACATGTGTTTTGTAATTGTATAGATATTCTCCATTAATATCTCCTCTGTATTCTGGCAATGTGTGGGGGGAGTTCCAGTTACAGGAATTACAACAGGTCATAGATTTACAGGTGTAAATATACAGGTAATGTAGATATATAGATACGGTGTCGTTCAATGAGTTATTACAGCATATATATACATTTTGTATATGCTGCGGGATATGCCTATATATAGCTTACTCAGAGCACACAGTCAGTTAAATTTGTCATTAGGACTGTGATCGGAAATAAATCATGCAGGCGGGAATGATTATAATTATACAAATATCGGATGATTTCCATCAATATTCCACTTTGCTGCAAATCGTAGGATCACATGCAGTATAAATGATGACCACATTTTTTCGCCCGAGCTGTACATAGGTCTCCATGGTGTACATGTATCTGTATTTTATGACATCAAAATCGAAAGATTCTGATGAAGGATGTAACTATTTACTTGCCTCACATCCTAAATTGTACCATGAATGAAAATATTTCCTGTTGTCGTGCAATGACAATGTTCAAAGTCACCGCTGACCTGCCGCGACATTGCAATGTTCAATAGATGATTACATTGAGTTCCTATGATGTCACAAGTTATATATAGTTACACAGGAATTACACCCAGTGACGTTACTATTTTAAGTACAGAGTCGCTGAATGATCACTGGTATAAAAATCTAACCAATCAATGATGTTGTTATATAGTAATACATGCTCAAAGGTTTAATATGTGTTCGGGAGACCTGTGGTTAATGCACATAGACTGCCTATTTGCCCTCACGTGTGCTTCTATTCTCGTATGAACATACCTTAGTGAATTATTGCTTATAGACCGGCTGTGTTATGATTAAATATGAATTGCTTGGACGTTTTCTTGATCGTCCAGCTATACCTTCAGCTCCCTGACAATATGAATAGATTGATTAAAAAGTACCGATTATGACTGCTGATCCGAAATGCCTCCTAGGAAAAATTATTTAAACAATATTTGCACGCACGCATGCTTTTCAAAATGTTTTGGTTTCGAAAAACTGGAAATAGACTCTGAGTGGCCTTATATTGTAAATATTTTCACCCATTGGTCTAAGCCATCATTTCCTTGGCACATCTAAAATGGGTTGTCAACTTGTATCATTATTGCACTTTTACTATAAGTTTGTTCAAATTACTCTGGTCTTACAAAAATCATTCCATTAATTTTTGCCTTGTCCAAGCGGAGCCCGGGTAATTTTTCCACCACTACCCAATGTAATGAGAGGAATCCTCTGTTAATGGTGTTGCAAAGTGAATGATATGATGACAGTTGATACTATCAGTAGCTGATCATCGGAACTGGTACAAAGTGGATCATAGAATCATTGACAAGACACAAAATATATGGAATGACTATATTTTGACACACAACTGAACAAAATAATTTATGTGACTAGTCTCTTAACTAATATACATATATCAGTATATCCCTCAGATCGCGGAGCTGAACTTTCAGAATACACTAGAACTTCCTTCGCACTGATGATCGGATAAGTGACTTTCTGTTGAGTCACAGATATAGCAAAAACATGTAGCATCTCTATCTCTGTATTCCTATCATGGCCACCTATTCACAGACACAGACTACTCTGTTAAATGTCATTGGCAGCACCAACTCTGATTTTTATCACAACAGCAGGTGTCGCTCTTCACAGACATAATGTTAGAGGTTGATTCAACCCAAAATTATTCTGATAAATCCCCCAAGCAGCACCAATTCTGTTTTCATCACAACATCAGGTGTCCTCCATATCACGGATCTTCCGAATCCTCTTCCATTCACCTGAGGTGTAGTTCATTTGGAAAAACATGTCCACAACAATAGCTTTATCTGACCCATCGGCCTGTTTTACAACCTCTCTATTTTCACTAAGGCGAATGCTGAGAATGTTTCCTTGATTTGGGCATGGATTTTCTGTAAAAATAAAAAAAATTCACATGTATCAGTAACAATTTCAACAAATTTATTTGATTAGGCAAATTTAATTAGTTGGTTTATACAGACTTCTCACCAAGCCGTTCTATAAGTCACAATGGCATATGAAAATGAGAATAATGGAGATAATATGAATCATATGTGACACATAGTGGAGCAACCACACATGCTGTGCCTCGAATTTGCTTTTTAATGGTGACATAACACTGAGATTAATTTATGTAGCAACATGCAATGGCCCCGGTGAAGACGACATAAGTATTGTCATGGATTGTGCAATCTTGTCTGGATTCTGACCCACAAATCCAACATGATGCAAATGACGCCATGAACCGTACCATGACATCTTCTCTGGTTTTCATTAAGCTAATTAACGAAATTGGTCTAAATGAAACTAATATGCCTAAATCACATGGTAATTCTTCAGAAGTTGTGAAGTTGACAATTTTATTTTCATCTCGTCGGTCCACTGCCAATTCTGCAATTTAACGATCTCCAGACAGTTGCTAACTGGAAGTCAAGAGGCAATTTCACAAAAAAACGTACACGCCGCCAGAAATTGGCTCATCGCTATAGAAAACATAGGAAAAATTATATGACGTCATCATTCACCTGCAACTAAGGTATAAGCACCAATGCGTGCTTCGCGTGCTTGTGGTTGCTATTATTAATATGTTGGTTTTATTGGAATAAATAATTTCAAGTGAATATATGGGAATTTCATTCAGTAGTGATCATGTGGAATAATTTCCAAACGGTATGTCAAGACCTGACTGGGTTTTTTTTTATCTCGCCTCCATCAAGATTTTTTTCCATTGATATTCATAAACCATTTAATTAAATTTCAATGGCCTTATACATGTACTAAATTTTTTGGCATATTGTTAAAAATAGTTGCATTGGGAAGAACTAAACTGACTGTTCATACACAAATTTATTGCAGTGCAAATGTTTAATATATTTAACTAATATCTTTAAATGCTAGTACCACGTTATGAAAATGGACATCAGATCAATATATTTTCCATGCATATAGTCAAACACTTTGTAAAATGATCTATAATAAACATAAACATGCGCATTTACAAAAGTCATTCAGTATTTATAGAAATGGTAAAGACATAGTGACATTGCCACCTACTGGTACAATACTCATAGCAGTTGCATCGTGTTATCTTGCACAGAAATCATTCATACAGGGAATACTAAGTGACCACATAGGATTGATATTCAAATAGTAAAGGCCTTATTCCACTTTCTAGCAGCCATGGTCATAGCACAACAATGTCAGTTTCAGAGAATGAAAAAGGATCATACAGAAGGTTAATTACATTAGGAGCCCATCAAGTCTGGATATAATGTGTCTGACATTTGCAGAATGAGGTCCCCAGAGTAAACTCTGATGAAGGTTCGAGATTCAATTCGATTCGAAATCGTCCAACTGATTCGATTCAATTCTAAATCCTTCGGGAGATTCGTTTATATTTTGAATATTGGTTACACCATTTATTACCTCATTTCATTTCGTGAAAAATAAGCAGAATTAACCAAATGCATGGGTATTGCTGCGTAAGACTCCAGTCAATGACAGAACACGTGGCAAACTTCACGAGTTAACGCAATAAAGTAATAGAGTTATCGCACTTGTGAACAATACTTTCTTTGGAAGTTCAGAGACAAAACTATAACATTCTATGTAATGTAATCGTACAATTTGCACCAAAAATGACAATGTCAAAATGTGAATGCCGACCCATTGACGAAAACAGTTGTATATCTAGTACCTCTCCCGGTCATGATTGAAGAGTTTGACAAGGTACGAGAATTCCAATGTATGTAAACATATGCTGAATAAAATGTGCGTTGCCTTTGTTGTCGGAAAACTTCTCTTGGTACGCTGCAAAAACCAATTACTGAAAACATATTGTTAGGATTTTAATGTGACGATTCGATTTGAGATTTGATACGATGTGAAATCCTTGACCTGACTTGATTCGAGGCTTCATTTGAGCCACAAATGCCCGATTCGTCGGAGTCTACACCAGAGGGTGAATTTAGTAATACCCACACAGTGGGCTAGCATCAGCAAATTCAACCTATGGCAACCTCATTCTGCTTAGGCCTCAAATATTATGGGAGACCTAGGATCAGATTGAAGTTCCCCAGCTGAAGTTGGTGATGTTCACCCATTAGTCACCTCAATTATGCAATTTATCTTCTGCAAATTAGGGGATATAGAAACTTTACAGACGGGGAAAAGTAACTAAAACAATATTAATTTAAGACGACAGAATGAGGTTCACAGAGGGTGATTTTGGTGATGCTAGCTCACTGTGCGGGATATGTCACTAAATTCACCCTCTGGGGACCTCATTCTGCAAATCAGGCACACTATATCCAGACTTGGATACCATTTCACTCCAAATTGAGACTGCCAACCCTCGGTAAGCAACTGACAGTTTTTCATTCTGAAGCTACTACACATGTTTGGACTGAAATATGCCGGGGAAAATGTTTATTGACAAATATTTTCTTGTCACATATTGTCACCAAGCCTGCAAATAGTGTGTCTGTCATTTGCAGAATGAGGTTCCCAGAGGGTGAATTTTAGTTATGCTATCCCGCAGTGGGCTAGCATCACCAAATTCACCCTCTGGGGACCTAATTCCGCTTTGGCCTCATCTTCTGGGAAGTATCAAAAGTCTCAAATTAACATTGTTTTTAGTTACTTTTTCCCTTCTGTTCAGTTTCAATATCCCTTAATTTTCAGAAGATAAAGTGCATAATCGAAGTGACTAATGGGTGAACATCATCAACTTCAACTGGGGAACTTCGATCTGATCGTACGTCTCCCACAGCAGTTGAGACATATGCAGAATAAGGTCCCCAGAGGGTGAATTTGGTGATGCTAGCCTGCCGGGCAGGATAGCATCACTAAATTTCCCCTCTGGGGACCTCATTCTGGAAATGACAGAATACTATATGTAGCCTTGATTGTGACCACATACAACAGACTTAATTGAAAGCATTAAAGTTTGTTTTCAACTCACCCCTCGATCCAGCCATGAAACCGAGGATCAGAGCCTTCTCTGGTCGGGTGACTTTGTTGGAATTCTTGAACATTTCCTGTGCTTCCAACATCTGCTCTTTCTGTAATGCAGAGGATTGTCAGTAAAACATATATTCACACCTTAAAGAAAGTGTATCTCATCCTGGTAAGTTTTGTATAGATTTCGAGGAATAAAATAACAGATATGAATCGAGGACACCTGTCAGGAAAAGCTTCTATCAATTCATATCCAATTTACTTAGAATTTCTTATCACATTTCATGGACAGTAAAAGGAGCTAAATATTGTTAGAACAGAAATCTGATGAAATTGTTCGGAACATAGCTTGAGTGTACCAAGAGGCAGAACTCTATCTTGTTAGCATCCTCAATCAAGGCAAATTTCATTTCAACTAAGATATTTCACTGCGAAAATAAACCACTTTATTATGCCTCTGTAGAAAAAGTATATGCTCTATCATCAATTTTAGCTGTATTTTATTAACAAAAAAGCTATCTGTGGTCTTGAAATCGGGTTTCATAAACAATCAAAATTGAAAAATGGCAAAGATAATAAGATCTATGAAATAATTTGTTCCAGGGCGATGCCTGTAGCCAGTGAGGATGGAAAAGTGGGTGCTTATTTAACGGTTTCAAGTGTGTGCAGTGATATATTCTGAAGGTAGTGTCCGCGGAGGCCCAAAACTTACTGTTGCCAAATGTTTTACTACAGAACAAATTTCAAGCACATATATCCAGCGACAAATTACAGTAATTTCCTAAGAGTACTACCGATGATAATACTAAGGAGAATCTTGAGCAATGGTAATGTCATCATCCATATAAAACAAGAAAGTCATAATGGTTGATCATTTTGCACTGAGGTGTACAGCAGTATGTTGTGACAAAGTCAAACAAGCTTTTTGTTCAAATTTAATAAAACTTTGATGCCTCTATGGTGTCTTCGAATCATGATGCTACCAGTTGAGCTCACTAAATCACTGGACCACCTGTACCACTACATGTATGACATAGAGCTATAGAACATTTCCATGAGATACAGTAACAAAATTGGAGAAACAACATTATTCAAAGCCAACAATGAAAGTTTCAATGACACTGTAGCTCAACTTTAACAGGGGATAATGTCATACATTACAGTCAATGGATCGATAAGGAATTTGGAAAGTTGAAATGTTTAAGCAATTCGAGAGCTCAACCCGAAGAGCCATATGGGATCGATTGGATTAAAAAGTTGGCTGAAGTATTTAGACATGCAGAGTGTAAAATCCAAGATGGCTGTGGGCAGCCATGTGTTTCATTGTAAATCATTCATATTTGATAGCTCACATCTAAAGGTGACTTTAAACATACATGTAAATTTTCGAAGCATTTCTCCAATAAATGTGGGCTGCAATTTATCAAATATGGGAACAAATGGGTGGCTCCCATCTAGAGGTCACAAAGATGGCTGCTGCGGACATGTTTTTCAATGAAATATTCAGAAAAATTTGATGCTCCCATCTATTGGTCACCAAAAAGATCTATATGAAGTGCTGTGATGATCAGATGATGGATGTGGTCTGTAGGGTGTGCCAAAGGATTTAGTCAGGCAAAAAGTAACATTCAAGATGGGTGTCGGCGGTCAAGTTTAAAACTAAATTTGGTAAATGTTGATGGCTCCCATCTAGTGGTCCATATGACATTTGGTGACAATCAGATGAGGGATGCATTCTGTAGGGAGTCTTAAAGGATTTAGTCATGCAAAGAGTAAAATCCAAATAGCTGACGGAATTTTCATAGAAAATTGTCCAATCGATAGCTGCCATCTGGAGGTGATCCTAAATATGTCTGTAAATTTTCAAATCAATTCTCCAATAAATGTGGACTGCAATTTGACATCATAGATGGCTGCTGCGGCCATGTTTTTTAACAAATTAAAAAAATATTAATGTCTCACATTTAGAGGTCATTGCAATATCCAATAAAGTTTAATGACAATCGGATAATGGATGTGACTTGTAGGGTATGCTATAGGAAATTGTTGATGAATAAAAATGCAAAAACACCCGAAAAATCAATTGCATTCTATGAAAACAGCATTTATGTTTTCAACGGACCTACAATTTTGACGCATTGTGTCATTGATGACGTAATAATTCGCTGTGACACATAACAACATCAACTGTGTAGGGTGCTATTTCATACGCAAAATGACATAGTTCCCGTGCACCAAACTATCTGTTATTCTGTTGGTTGAATTGTAAGATAAATTGGTTATCACCACCATGTGTGTTCTCAAGATTGCTATTCAAGTCTCGCTACTTTCTCTGGGTCGCAATCGACATACGTCATCAACAAGGTAGCTCGACTTGAATACGGATCTCGGAAACCCACACGTTGATGATAACCTATATATAGCCACATACGGTAAGAGATAATCCACGCCTGGCACCCTGATTCTGGGTGAGTGTCTGAGCTATATGAGCCTGTGGTTGAGGCTGTTGAAGTTGCTGTAACGGATGACCTAATTGCCCAGGCTGGATTTGCTGAATCAATGGACGTTGCAGTTGTGGTTGTTGCTGTAGCCGATTTTGCGTTAACTGTTGTAGGGGCTGTTGGATGATATGTTGAATGGCGGACTGCGGTCGTATAATGATTGGCCCCTGTGATCCAGCAGGAAGTGCTGCCTGTTGTAAGATTGGCCTAGCCTGTGTTGGCGTTAAATTGACTGTTGTGTTTAGTATAGGTATCTGAGTCCTGATTGGTGTTGGACCAAGCTGCTGTTCTAACTGTTGATGGAGGTTTTCTCTTGCCTGATCTGTCGATATTGGAGCTGAGGATGCTAAAAATGTAACAAATATTAATTGGTTACTGCCACTTTTCGACCCAGCGCGAACACTGCCTATGGGAGACTTGCATACTTGAGAGAATGCACTGACACAGGATATCTGTAGCCCCAGCGTAGCCACTATAATAGCAAACTTAACAAATTCAACATGAAATAAGTGGTTAGATGTTAGCTTTTCGGTTGTCGGAAACCTCAATATTTGACATGTATTTTTAAACAGTTGCCATGTCAACTTTGTGTGATGTCTACACAATATTTTTTTAAAGCAAATAACCTACTTATTGAAGTGCGCATATATGGTGGGGCCAGTACTACTATTACCAATGGCAAATAGTCAGATTTATTCTCAATTTCTGACCCGAAATTCAAAATTCAAAGAAAGTCTCTTTTTTCTGAACTAAAGATAGCACTCATTCATTCATGTTGCTCCATAGGATAGGAGTAAACAAACTGAGAAATACACCAAACTGTTTGATTGCACTGACTTTCACAATTAAAATGTTTGTTCCAATATCCTCTATATATTAAACCAATTATAAGCCTCTGCATCACAAATTTTCATAATGGAAGGGGCCCGGAAACCTTTCCAAAAATAGGTGTGAAATTTGTCAATGACACTGTAGCTCAACTTAGGTAGGGGAATAATTTAATGTCATTGTTAACATCCATGACAAGTTTCATGAAGATCTGACCAAAGCTACGACCTGTAGCCTGCGCAAGCCTTGAAATAGGGTGTCTGTCATTTGCAGAATGAGGTCCCCAGAGGGTGAATTTAGTGATGCTACCCCGCATAGCAGGCTAGCATAACCAAATTCACCCTCTGGGAACCTCATTCTGCTGAGGTGTTAGCAGAATGAGGTCCCCAGAGGGTGAATTTGGTGATGCTAGCCCGCTACGCGGGGTAGCATCACTAAATTCACCCTCTGGGGACCTCATTCTGCAAATGACAGACACCCTATTTCAAGGCTTGAGCCTGCGCCAAAGGATTTAGTCATGCAAAGAGTAAAATCCAAGATGGCTGCTGGCGGCCATGTTTTTTGGCCGAAAGACCCCAAAATGACTCGTTCCCATCTAAATGTCAATATTAACATCCATGACAAATTTCATGATGATCAGACGAATAGTACGACCTGTAGCCCGCGCCAATGGATTTAATTTTGAAATCCAAGATGGCCACCAGGGGCCATGTTTTTTGGTCGAATGACCTCAAAATGACTCTTTTCCCATCTACATGTCAATGTCAACATTCATGACAAATTTCATAAAGATCAGACCAAAGGTACGACCTGTAGCCCGCGCCAAAGGAAATTGTTGACGGACAACCATACACACGGACCACGGATGCCAACCCATGGCAATAGCTCAAGCTAAAAATAGGCTTTATAATGTGAACAATAGATAGTACCTGGATTTGTCAGTCTGATTGTGGTTGCAGATGATGGTAGGTATGATGGTGTTGTTGTTGGAATGGTAATAGAGCTGGTCACAGCTGGCGAAGCTGGGATAGTGATTTTCTGAAAACAAAAACAAAATCTCAGTGAACAATTAACGATTTCATTACTGAATGGAAAATTATACATTGAATGAAATGGTTTATTCTTTAACCCTTTCATGACGGGAGCTGCGCTCGTGCAGCATTAAAGACCCTGTGCCAGTGCATTCTCTTATATATATGCGAGTCTCCCATTATAAAATAATTCACTGGCTTACAATGTCAAGGTAAATATTGTTAGGCCAATTCATTCTGTTATATATGGGAGGCTCCTTGTGGGAGACTCGCATATATAAGAGAATGCATTGGCACAGGGTTTTCGCAAAATTTCAGGAAGCTTCAGTCATAGAAGGGTTAAATGGAAGAGTGTTTTGATAACACAAGTGCAGAAAACATAGAACTTCCTTCATAAAGTTCAAATAACATGTAGCCTACAGCCCAAGGTTGTTTGTGGAGACATTCCCTATATGAATTATGCTCTATTTGTGAGCGACCATATACTGTCATAAAAGGGTTGAATGGTGATTGACACACAAGATTTTGTATCATTTCTCCAGTTGATTGTTAAGATGGCAACTGCATAAAGCTATGTTTATCAATTATAAAGCAATAAAATTATTGTTTTGTTTCACAGGCAATCTATCATTGATATTTAATGGTCGTATTGATATTTCTTATTCGACATGAGTAATCATAACTTACAGATGTTCCTGGAAGACCAAGTCCAGCAGCATAATCTGGAGTATATGGTGTCGCAGCAGTTGTTGTGGTGATAATGGTGGGTGTGCCCCCGCTTTCCTTTTCCTTCTTCTGTTGATCCACGGCTTCAGCTTCTGATCAGTGGAAATGAATAAGAGGTATTATTACAGAATTACAGAATGGTGGATGGGTCAACTAATCTGGTCAATCATTCTCACCAGCACTACTCATGATGTATGGATATCATCAGCAATTATTCGTTTCATTTAAACATTGAATGCAAATCTAGAAAAAGTTAATTATTAAAGATGCATAATCCGAATTAATGCTCCCAAATGAATATTTCTTTGGCTTCGGGGGTGAAAAATATTTGATTCGAGTCGAGGAACCCACCCATCAAAGCTCAGAGTGATCAGATATCAATGTTTGAAATTTGTTATATCTCGAAATGTGTAATAATTTGTGGCCCAGAAACGAGTCATCAAACTGATAGTTTTGAGCAAAACTGCAGATGAAGTCTAAAGTCAAGAGGTAAAACGGCCAAATTTCATAATATGAAAGAGATAATACGGCCATATACTGTTGAACAACATGTTGATAAGAAACACTTTTTGGGAAATTTTATACCTTAGTTGACAGCAGTTAGCATTATTTTGTTGTAATTAATCGATTCTGATAACAAAAGCGTATTTTGAAGAAATGTTGGTGTTGTTGTAACTTGATGATATGGGAACCGTCTGATTGGATTGAGTAATTTTAATAGTATTGGGAAATATACATTGAATAAGTTGCTAGAGGACATCACTGATCACAAAATTCCACCCAACTTCATTGAGATCATTGAGTACATACAAATGTACTCAGTCAGTGTGTCTATGTCATATTCCTCTGTTTTGTATGAAATACCAGTTTAATTTACTTAATTCTTTGTAGCAAACAGATCAATGTAGTCAAATTTTACTCTGTGTAATATGTCACAAAATTGAATGTGTTTTGGGACATATTTTGACGTAGTTCCAAAGCTGCAGCTCCTAAAATAAGGCCAATATAAATTAAATTGCTAGATTTGCATCCAACTTTTTTAGAAAAATGGGGCGGGAGGGCGAATTTTATTTTTTATATTTTAATAGCAGGTGACCCGACTTCGTCCGGGCTTTGACCTTGAATTGACCCTCCCCAGACAAAAGTACACCTAGCGAAATCCATCAGTTTTACCTGATTTGACCATTTTGAAGGTCAAGGTCAGGTCGGGGTCACGATTTGCCGCGTCCAAAACACTCCCCGGACAAAATTACCTCTAGGTATCAAATTTCGTCGAAATCCGTCCGGCAGTTTTCCCGGCCATAGCTAACAGACAAACAAACAGACAAACAAACAGAAGTCCCAAATTATATATTAGATATATATATATATGAGAAGGGTCGTTTTCGTTAGCCAAACGCGATCACTGCGTACCCGTTTCAAGGTGAAGATCACCTCGGGCAAAAAAACTTACCCGATGAAAATCTCCCCTGTTCCTTGGAACCCCTAAGTACGAGGACAGACATAAGAATCACACAACACGCTCATGTCTGGATACAGACACACTCACGTCTGGCCCCAGACATAAGAATCACACTACACGCATACGCTCTTTATCAACGACAATGCGGATACGAACGCTCTTTAACTATCAATGCGATTAACCCCACAGTGCCAAGGACGGTCATTTTGGTGACTGGGTGTGGAGAAGGGGTGCTCAGAGCTTCCCCAAAACGGTGGTAAACACTGCCCGTGCTTTTTTAACCTTAGATTGGAAGTTTGAGCTCAATCGGTCCAGCCGTTTTCCCGGCCATAGCTAACAGACAAACAAACAGAAGTCCCAAAATATATATTAGATTCTTTCTAATTAATATAAATGGTTATGGACAGTTCTAGATATTATTATGAAGCAGTATCCTTTATATAATATTAGCAGATTAGGCCGCCACTGGCGGGATTGGTCCCATGGCTTTGGTCGATCCATTAATTTTTGTTTTTCAGGGTAACCCCGTACAGGCACGCCAACAGCATGCTATCATTTGCGGGTACCCGTTTCAAGGTTATGTTGGGTGGACAAAATAACCCAACAAAAATATTCCCGTCCCGAGTTGACCATACATAACAAATTTCACGTAGATTTCACCGCTGACGACCGAGATATCACCCAAGGTCATTTGTGGGTAGATTGGTCCCATGGCTTTGGTCGATCCATTAAGCTTTGGTCGATCCATTAATTTTTGTGTTTCAAAGTAACCCCGTACAGGCACGACATATTCCCCGTCCCGAGTTGACCATACATAACAAATTTCACGTCGATGTCACCGCTGATGACCGAGATATCGCCCAAGGTCATTTGTGGGTACCCGTTTCAAGGTCAAGGTCACCTCAGGCGGACAAACTGACCCGACGAAAATCTCCCCCGTCCCTTGGAAGCCATAAGTACGAAATTTCGTCTCGATGTTTTTAAGATGCGCGTATGTTAACATTAAATTTGTTATTATAAGTCTGCACACAACATGGATAAGTTCATATATTAACTTAACAATCGTTCTTCACAGACATTAGTTCAGGACAAACATAATTATGTTACATTTAACGATCGGCCCAACAGCGAAATAGCGTACGATGATAATATAGTATGTTTGCGCTCTTGCGTATATCGTGACGTTCCGTAAACTTTGAGGTTTTTTATAATAACTAATAGATTGTCATGATATTGAAGCATTTGGGGAATGATATATACATGGCAGCTTATATCTACACATTCCATATACAATTCGCTTAATTTTGGTGTGATTCATATTCTTGAAAACACGAAGGTGGTGAATTAGTCTGCACTTTAACACATATTTGTGTGTATTTTACGATTAGCCGACGAACGTGCTATAACGTTGTCGGCTCCACGTATTCAATACGTTGATATTTTAAACAAACTTTTCTCAAGTGTCGTTTTGGTCCAACTATAACTCCGAATAATAGCTAAGATGTATTTAGATAGAACTATCGAAATAATTTGACCGATTAGGGTGCATTTTAAGAGAATCGAGTGGAGAAAACTTGGTAAGAAACGCGAATTCTACCATCACATGTTTCTGTATGATTTAGGCGAAGTAACTCTATAATTTCGGCAAGTATTTAACCCATCAATCCCCATTACGGTGGCAGTTGAAGGGTGAAGGAGTGGTCGCACGGGCTCTCGAATGGTGCGATGACACTTCCCGTGGCTTTTTACCCTTACATAGGAAGTTTGGGCTCAATCGGTAAAGCCGTTTTCGAGTCTATAAAGGATATACACACGGAAGTCTCAAAATATATGGTAGACTAGCTGGGTACCCGTCCTGACGGGGAGAGTCGTTGTGTTGTTTTTTTTATAGTTATGAAATGTATTGGCATCCCCATCTACACCAACACCCCAAAAATGGTAGAAATCGGACCAGCGGATACCGAGATACAGGTTCAAGGTCATTTGAAGGGTCAATGTCACGCCACACGGGCATCCGCGCCTCAAACTACCCGTTTCCTCCAAATTTGGTACTCCCGCCATTTACCCGGTACCCTTGCCGTTTACCTCGATGACTTTTTGGTACTCCTGCCATTTACCCGATACCCTCGCCGTTTACCTCAATGACAACCCGGTACCCTCGCCGTTTACCTCGATGACGTTTTGGTACTCCCGCCGTTTACCCGCGGATCCTGAGATATGACTTCAAGGCCATTTGAAGGTCAAGGTCACGCCGCACGAACAAATGGATAGGCCTATGTTGGTCCTCGGGTGATACTACGCAGCCGTACCAAGTTTCGTCGAAATCGGTCCAGCCGTGTTCCGAGTCCATCGTGCTCACACAGACAGACACACAGACTTTCCTCAAATATATATTAGACAAGGTGATTCAGATTGTCCAATTTGATCAAAATAGACTGATTAATGGGTCATTTAAAGCTGGGATTTTCAGAAATAGGTCACCACGGGCGAAGATACTATGATTGATGAACGATATTTGATGGTTCTGATGTGTTTGATCTTATATTGCACCAGATACGCACAAGTGTGCGTCATAGAGTGGATTTATTTCGGCAGATGCGCCATCCTAGCATCTAAACATGATGGGACGCAGCTGGGATTTTCAGAAATAGGTCATCACGGGAGCAGATACTAAGCGCGATCACTATATTTGATGGCTCTGACGTGTTTGACCTTATATTGCACCAGATCCGCACAACTGTGGTTCATGTAGTGGAGATATTTGAACAGGTACATCACCCTAGCATCTAAAAATGATGGGACGCAGCTGGGATTTTCAGAAATAGGTCATCACGGGAGCAGATACTAAGCGCGATCACTGTATTTCATGGCTCTGACGTGTTTGACCTTATATTGCACTACATACGCACAAGTGTGCGTCATAGATTGCAGTTATTTGGGCAGGTGCACCACCCTAGCATCTAGAAATGATGGGACGCAGTTTACATAAAGATATCCAAATTAAACAAGAGATGGACTGTCATCTGGTGCATACTCTCTTGTCACATACTGCCTGGTGTGGGCATCAGACCTGTTTAATCTCCCGGATCGTGCGGGAGACTACCGGTTTGAGGCCTCATCTCCCGCACTCCTGGATTAAGCTTGTAATCTCACGGTTTCAATCAAATCAACAACAACAAAAAATTTAAATGTCAAAATTCTCAGAACGCGGAAGTGTTTTCAATTGAAACTACGTGTGAACGAGATTTGCCGAGATCAGGTGTGCTCCATTGATAACCGGAGTAGACACTGTGGCCTTCCTCTGGTGTTTACACTGTTTCTTTGTCACGACTAATGACTCGCACTTTCAAAAGAACTTAATTGAATGCATGGCAGTTTGTTTCCTTTGGGGATCAATAATTACTATAAGCACCCAAACATGGCGTGTTTGTAAATAAATGCACATGCTATATATACTGGGGTTGGGTTTATTTCCGCAATAAATCATTATAGTTTACTAGTTAAATTTTGAAATGTCTGGTGTTTTAATTCTGCGAAACGCTACCGAAATGACAGTGACGAAGTTGTTGATAGTCCATCGAAACTACGCCGATATGACTCCAAGTATAGGGATTCGTGTGCCGAAGAATTTTCTTGGTTTTAAATGTTATAACGCTATACATTGATATTATGAAATAAATAATCAAAGAAAAAATATTAAACTTTTTTTATTTTTTATTTTTTTTATTGATCAGAAATGTGCATTTACATTAATTCATCCTTTGAAAAGGGAAGATTAATTACATTTAACTACTTTAAAATCACTACCCACCATTTTTCAAAGGAAGAAATAGTGAAAATGTAACTTTTTGGCTGCAATTTGTTATCTCCCTGACAAGACCCAAATCTCCCTGACTGAAGGGGCAGAATCTCACTAGATTTTTAGGCATTAAACAGGTCTGGTGGGTGGGCATACCTATAACCAATGACTGATATACTCAGACAGATGGACCCAAAAATCATCATTTTCATATAAACAAAGATGAATAATATTACTGATCATAAGGTTGTAGGTCTCTCATTCATTGGAAATAGTAACATGTATTAACATTGTCTAGGTAGTATCAAATTTTATCTAGACCAGTTCCTCTGCCTATGTAAAAATATTGCTAGGCATTTCTTAACCCTTCCATGACTGCAGCTTCAAAAACTTTGCGAAAACCCTGTGCCAATGCATTCTCTTATATATGCGAGGCTATGGGAGACTCATATATAAGAGAATGTACTGGCATAGGGTCTTTAATGCTGCACCAGTGCAGCTCCCGTCATGAAAGGTGTAAATTCCACGGGCTGAAAGAATCAACTTCTCACAGAATAATGAACCAACCTGCAACCTTCCTTCTCCTCTTCGCTTCCTTTGCACCTATAGGTTGCTGGTCAATTTCGAGGAGCTGGAAGAAGAAATATTCAAATTCTAAAATTATCCTAATTGAGGAATAAGCTTCTTTTCCTGATGTGATTACAGAGTATAAAGAAAATGGTGCAGAATCATGATATAAAGATAGCTCATATCATAACGATACCTCAAATCATAAACACAGCTCATATGATAAAAATAGCTGATATAATAATGATAGCTGATATCATAATGATGCCTCATATCATAACATTAGCTCATAACATAACGATACATCATTCATAACATTAGCTCATATCATAACGATAGCTCATATCATAACGATAGCTCATATCATGATAGCTCATACCATAATGATAGCTCATACCATAACGACAGCTCATACCATAATGATAGCTCATACCATAATGATAGCTCATACCATAAAGATAGCTCATATCATGATAGCTCATACCATAAAGATAGCTCATATCATGATAGCTCATACCATAACGATAGCTCATATCATGATAGCTCATACCATAACGATAGCTCATACCATAACGACAGCTCATACCATAATGATAGCTCATACCATAATGATAGCTCATATCATAACGACAGCTCATACCATAATGATAGCTCATACCATAATGACAGCTCATATCATAACGACAGCTCATACCATAATGATAACTCATACCATAATGATAGCTCATATCGTAATGATAGCTCTTTCTTAACATTAACTCATATCATAAAGATAGTTCATATAATGATAGCTCATATAATGATAAATCATATCATAATGATACATCACTCATAACATTAGCTCATATCATAATGATATTTAGCTCATATCATAACGATAGCTCATATCATAACGATACCTCATTCATAACATTAGCTCATAACATAACAATAGCTCATATCATAACGATACCTCATTCATAACATTAGCTCATAACATAACATTAGCTCATATCATAACGATGGTTGATGTTGGTGATATTCACCCATTAGTCACCTCGATTATGCATTTTATCTTCTGCAAATTAGGGTATATAAAAATTGAACAGAAGGGAAAAAAGTGTTAAGGGTGATGCTAGCCCGCTATGTGGGATAGCATCACAGCATCACTAAATTCACCCTCTGGGGACCCCATTCTGCCGACTTGCTTTCCCCGGGCTGGTCTATCAGCATACACATGTACCAAATTCTGTCAACCGGTGGATAAATTATACATTGTATTCCAAAACATTCATATGGACATAGATATGGATGGAGATCTCAACTATATGCCCCAAACTTCCTCTGGTGGTCAAGGGCATAATAAATTTTGAACTAGAGGTGTGACTGTCCCAATGGGACTACGGATACCCCCCTGTTTTTAAAATACTAAGATGTTTCACATGTCAGTAAACATTTAGTTAAAATAATAAAATAACAGTTCCCATTGCAGGTGTACAACCATAACCCTAATCTTAAACCTATTGACCGAAAAATGTAGGAATAAAAGCTTGGACAAAATTATGCATGTTGTGAAAAAAATTCTAAGTCGAAAAAGGGGAATAACTCCACACAAAAAATGTCGGACAGACGTCATAATCGCAGGTGCACAGGTTCCCATGGTACTAAATATCAGTGCCAAGATTAAAAAACATTGACCGAAAAATGTAGGAAAAAAAGCTCGGACAAAATTATGCATGTTGCAAAAACAATTTCTAAGTCGAAAAAGGGGGATAACTCCACCAAAAAATGTTGGACAGACGTCATAATCGCAGTTGCACAAGTTCCCATGGTACTAAATATCTGTGCCACGTTTTAAAAAAATTGACTGAAAAATGTAGGAATAAAAGCTCGGACAAAATTATACATGTTGGAAAATTTTCTAAGTCGAAAAAGGGGGGATAACTCCACCAAAAAAAGTCCGACAGACGTCATAATCACAGGTGCACAGGTTCCCATGGTGGTTGATGTCTGTGCCAAGTTTCACGGAAATTGATCAAAAAATGACTGAGAAAAACTCCGGACAAATTTGTGTCCACGGACGGACGACGGACAAGCTGACTCCAGTATACCACCCCTAACTTCATTGCGGGGGGTATAATAAGTTATCAAGTGAAGCCGCTCTAAAGAAGTATGTATTTAAATTGCAAGAAAGTGGAGTCAAAAAGTTTCTTATTTTACTCGAGTATTCTCTCGAGTACAGACCTTCTCAAAAGTAATGGCCCTCCCGACCGTGTTGGAGTAACGTTACGACCGCGTTGATCCAATGCGGTCGTAACGTTACTCCAACGCGGTCGTAACGGTACTCAAACTCAGTCGAGGAAACTGCCAACGCAACATAACGCGGTCGGCATGACCACCAACGCAACAAACGCGGTCGAGATAACCGTCAACGCAACAAACGAGGTCGGGAGAATAGCTTATCAACTGTAATAATAATTATTGAATAACATTGTAAACATGAACTTTGAGACATGAACTCATTTTATTAAAAAAACATTAAATTGAAAAGAGAAAAAGAACGACGGCCACCAATTTTAGTTTCATACAATTTTCTGATAGGAAACAGAACGAAGTGTTGTAATTAATCGAGACGGTGACCGTGTGTTTGGCTTGGGTGATGCATGCTTTATTGGTGATGTTTTACATTTACATTTAGAATTTTTCTGGAAAAAAATAAAAAATAAATGCAGATCACATTGATCGCACTGCACGAATTAATAGAGATGCAATTGAGATTTCTAACAAACAAAAAACTTTGAGTTCACGTCGCAATGTACATGTACGTGTATTCTTTGAATATTTAATATTCAGCGTCACCTCCTAATAAAGGTCAATAACCTGTACGCCAAGGGTCCGATGTCATTTGAAATCTTCGTGAGGGTACGATAAAACACACATCTACTTTACACGCACGTTCGTAATTGACACATGGATATACATGTACAGTGATGCAAATAATTTAGAATATTAATTATCCATGTGTTGTGAAATACATGTAAAACAAACAGCGCTCAGATTTGGTTACCAGTGATTTGTCACTTTAACCAACAGACCGCGGATCAAAAGCATGCCGCGAATGATTGACAGCGGTGTCAATAGACGCAAATCCTTCGGTAAAGTGGAGAGTGATACCATGTGACTCAAACGGAATTCTCGATTGAAAACGTGCTGTCATAACTTCGTCGGTTTTGATTGGCTATAGTGACCATGCACTCGATGAAGTCTTGTTCAGGTGTTACTTAATTCATCGATGATGAAATAACGACATCATTCGTATTCAATGGTGCTTCGAAGAGACCAACAATGTATAATCCGCTATTGTGTAGGCAAGCATTTTTACCGTAGGATATATAAGTTGAATAATATTGTTAACTTCAGTTTTTTTTTTCACCGGAATTAAATCACTGCAATTCAATTATTTATTTGTCTTCATCAAATATTTGAAAACAATGTACAATGTACATTTGAAGATCCATGCGCCGTCCGACGATACCAAATTAGACAAATTTTTTTTTCTTCTAGATTTCCGGGTTATAAAAGAAAACTTTAATATAGTCACCATCAATTATTATGTCACAGAAATCGCAAAAAAACCACACAAATGTCCACCGTTTTATTATCGATCTATATCTACATACGTTTGTGGTTTTACATTGAAAACGAGTACAAACTATCAGAATTTAAACGCTCTTTATTACATACCACATTTCGGTGTAAACATGGACGCTCTTTATTAGAAGCGATAATTTGAATTTTTTTGCAAGACTGACAATAAGTGAGTTAAATGTATTCTCTTGAAAGCCGATATCTAGTCATCAAAACCTCATATAATAAAAAGTTCTTTTACACATATATTTACAGTATTCTCCGAAATTCGTTATCATTTCTACTGACAAGTACATCGTAAAATATTAACAATTCAAATCACAAGTCTACAGTCGACACATAATGGCTTACCCATTTGATTTCAAACGCCAATGCCCCGACAAAATATATACGGTAATTTAATGTCCCGCTAAAAAAAAAACACACACACACACACCACCACCAGATAATTTTCTGTAACTCCACCCATATTTGAAAATTGATTGATATGTGTACATACATTACGTAAAAATCGGCATGACCGCCAACGCAACAAACGCGGTCAAGTTAACCTCAACGCAACAAATGCAGTCGAGATAACCGTCAACGAAATGGAATGTTTCCAAAATAATACAATGTTGTTTGCGTGACGAGAGTAAGTGATTAGTGTTAAATGTTTTACATATAGGCCCACATTTAGATTTTTCCGGGAAAAAAACTAATAAATAAATGTAGATCACGTTAATCACAAAGCGGTCGAGTAAACCGTCACGCAACAAACGCAGTCGAGATAACCATCAATGAAATGGAACGTTTCCAAAATAATACAATGTTGTTAACGTGATGGGAGTAATGCATGATAGATTTGTGTTAAAATGTTTTACATATTGGCCCACATTTAGATTTTTTCCGGGAAAAAATAATAAATTAATGTAAATCACGTTGATCGCGCTGCACGAATTAATGGAAACGTAATCGAGACTGCTAACAAACAAAACATATTCATGTCACGTCGCTATGTACATGTATGTGTGTTATTTGAATATTTAATATTAAGCGTCATATCCGTTTAAATGTCGATTACCTGTACGCTCATGTATAGACCAAGGGTATTGTGTCAGTTCCGATGTCGGCCGAAACTGTATGAAACAATAAAGCGCGTTTATATACGCCATAAACAAACGCCATGAAAAATTCCAGAAATGTTCACGACGCTCGTTATGTTTACCACTATACACGTGCATGTAGCATTAAATAAACCAATAATCATTATAAAATAAACACGATTTGTGATTTATGTCGAAGAATACCATGACTTGATTATTCGGACTTTCATTAGCCTCTCGTCGGTAGTTCGTAAAATATTATCCAGATATCAGTGCCCCTTTAATACAAGGAAAACATAACTTCCCCCATCGCGAACCTCTATTGGACCACGCACGCTGCTGAATGGTGACATTGTCTCGTTATTTGAAGTTATTATTAAATTTAGATCAAAGGAATTTCTGCAAGATATTTTTATACCATGTAGCAACTTTGTGAAGATGACTCCTCCTACCAGCTTGTATTCTGTACTCATTGACTGTGATTCAAACACAGAATTCTCGACTGGACACTTGCAAGCATAACTTTGTCTGTTTTGATTGGCTAGCGGACATCGTGTGCCACAATGATCACTCAATGAGGCCGTGTCGCTTTCACGATGATGAAATAAACTTACTCAACGTTTGCTTCGACGAGACGTTACATGTTTCAGTAATTGTCCGCTATTGTATTGGCAAGCATACGTGTATGGTAAATATTAACTTACTTTTTACTGTACTAGTAGTATATATAAGTTTAATAATTCAGTTAAATTCTGTTTTTCTCACCAGAATTAAATCACTGAAATTCAGTTTCTTTATGTGTCCTCATCAAATATTTAAAAACAAAACATATACATTTGAAAACGTGTGTGCGACTGTGCGTTGATCATTAGCGCAACGTGTTTAACGTAAACGCGGTCTGCGTTAAACTTCAACGCAGTCTGCGTTAAACTTCAACGCGGTCCGTTGATTTTCAACGCGGTCGTAACGTATCACCAACGCGTTATCAACGCAAAAACCGCGTTACGACCGCGTTATGACCACGTTGAGGACCGCGTTAAAAAGGCCACTTATTTTGAGAAGGTGTGTAAGTCCACATAGTCAGAATTCACATAATTAAAACATGTTGATATTAACTAAGCAAATAATATATACCTTAACTCCGCCTTCTTTTCTCCCAAAACCTGGCCGACCATGCATTGGACTAGCTGCTGAGTTGAATTTCTCTGATGCTGATGGTTTGAAACCAGTGTTTCGACTTGATAAACCTTTGTAAGGAGCTGAAATAATTTTGCAAACACAAAAATAAGGAATCTGCTATAATACACGATTCCATATAAACAAAATTAATTATTTCTTAGACAATTTGAGGGGTTGATTTCAATTTATTTGTTATTCCTATAAAATCATTTTAAGTCCCAAATTGCAAGCATTTTTAATGCAATAGCAATATCATTATTTTGCGGTAAAGGAAGAACCAAGACAAAATTGAACAAGAGCATCGCTAGGGCATGGCAAAATACACCCGTGATAAAGAACTAAGGTGAAAATTGACGGGCGGAACCCAAATTTGAACTTGACCTGTATTTTGGGCAAGTGAACTCACATACCAAAATTCATTCAATATAGGTTCAGACACTTACTAAAGTTATTATCCGGAAACAAAACTTTAATATAAATTCCACAAAAAGGGCGATAACTCTGGTGAAAATTGGTGCGGGAACCCTAATTTGAACTTGACCTTATTTTGTGCTAGTAAACACACATAACAAATTTCATTTCATTCCATTTAGTTGAGACTATCTAAAGTGATCATCCAGAAACGAACGGACAGATCACTAACATAATATGTCTCATTTTTTTATAACGGGCGTATAAAGGTTATCACTACAATAAATGAAAACCAAAGAATCTGTTGTCACAAAATTATGTGTTATTTCAAACCTAATTTCAAAGCTGCTAAAATGATTGTTTCCAGCTAGGAAATTCAAGAGAAAAAAGATGAAGCAATAAACCTGAAGAAGCGATTAAAGAAAAGCACACATCTCGCCTAATTTTGTTAAACCCACATTGCAATTAGCACTCCAAAATACACCTAATAATATTCGCTTTTGAATTTTTCCCGGTATAGAAATAGATTGATAAAATACCTGATCTACAGGTACCTTTCAATGAGATTTCTATGTCCCAGAAACAGGTATTGAAGTCAATAACAAAAATGGAACTTTGAACACAAAAATTGGTTTCCAAGCAAAAATTGTGACATTTGTATTCATTGGAATTCTGGAATCGGAAATGGAATAACGCCTGACTGTCTGGTAAGGTATATTGCATTATTCATTACCTTAACATGATACTATTTAAAAACTTCACATGCAGCGTTCTCTTCATTTTAATCATCCAATTTATTTAGCGACAAAATCTCTAGATTTTCTTCCCATGGTCTACAGTTGCAATTTTTAAGTTACCACTGATTAAATGAAAAGCTGTTAGGCCACATGTTGCCCGAATGAGGTGCCTTTATTTGACTGGTTGCTTAATTAGAAATGAAATTTTTTATTCTGGGAACAACATTGAATCAAACTTGGCTTCCAACTAACTTTGTTAACTATTTCTGAATCAAGCAATAACGGATACAAAATTCATCAGATGTATTCTCAAATAATAAGTCGTCATGCAAATTCACGAGACGTAGCCCAGATTCGAAGTGAGCCCAGATACCGGTACTGAAATTATAAGTAAACCATAACTGTGGTAAAAATGGGCAGACCGAACTTAAATTTGAACTTAATCTCTATTTTCCATATACCAGATTTGAAAACAAACAGATAATGATCGCTAAAGCTATCACACAGAAATGAAAATAATCGTCAAATTATAAGTCAACAAGGACCATAACTCCAGTAATCATAGGCGGATGGAACCCAAATTTGAAACTGACCTGTATTTTCATATGAGTGAACCATAATCCACATTGAAAACAATCACATGACTAAAACTAAAGTTATTACTCGGAAACCAAAATAATTGGCAAATTCTACATTTTGTAAGTCAACAAACAGTATGAGATCAATGATAGAGGTCGCTGTCAACTTACAGTATGAAACAAGGACCATAACTCTGGCGAAAATGGGTAGACCGAACCCAAATTAGAACTTGACCTGTATTTTCATGTGCCTAATCCATATAACAAATATGAAAACAATCAGAAAACTAAGACTAAAGTTATCATCTGGAATCCATCTTGGATGGATGGATGGATGTGTCACCACTGATTTATATAGAGCCCAAAAAAAAAATTCGGGGGACAAAAAATTTAACCGGCACAAACAAAAACATCTCAAATTTATCAAAATATATGAGTAACAAAACACACGTTTAACTAAATCCCATTAATAGAACCCATGTAATGTATATCAATTTATGGTAAATTCAGTTATCCATCAAAAACTTTCCAATCTTAGGGTAGATTACTACACTGGATATTCATTCTAATTTGCAAAAATTACAAAATGGATTAAATATCATTCTAGCTTCAATCATGTTAGTACACCTGCACTTACTTGTGTCATTCATATTCTTGGCAAAACTCCTCATCTTTAATGGAACACTATGTGATATGTGGTTTTTCTTGTTCTTTTCAACTTCTGAGGCTAAAGTAAACAATGGCAGATCTCGTACACTGGTACATGTACTTTGAAAGAATTTACGTTAGTAAAGTTACTGCTGTGGCTGCTTCCATCATATGTTATGTGAATCTCTTATAATCTTATCCTCTCCGACCAGTAAACTTTTATTTAGTTGAAAATACTAAAAAGTTCTCAAGAATTACTTCACAGTTGAGAGTAATTTCAGTCAATGGTCAATAAATCAATTGAAAACTGTCAACCAAGTAGAATCTTAATGATGAAATATTCACAGAGAGATGCTGGAAGTATTTATAACTGCAGTATACTTACATGTTTTATTTGGTGACTAGTCACCATGTATATTTTCAAGATGTATACAAATAGAGTACCACAAATTATTTTATGAAAAAGAGCTAAAACTAAATTAGAGGTCCAGTTTTTGTAAAAATGGGACTGTACATGAATCAAAGGTTATTTATTGTGGCTATATAATTGAAAGCTTAATACTGCATGCATGGCTAGCCAAGGGTTAACTATGTAATAATGGTCTCACATTTTAAAAGAAGATCAGCCCTCAGTGTGGCAGATTTTGGCTTCCTCTTCAGAGCAAAATGCTTGATTGGTTGTGGTAAATGTCCTATGGCAGCCATTAGAGCTGTCTTATTGAGGAACTGGCATTCCAGTGGCAAAGTTCGAACCTCCGTAATCTTCTTAACTGCAAAGGAAAATAAGAACTCAGTACAAGTTGAGGTGAGCTGTCCCAATGGGACTAAGGACACCCCCGATGGCAGCCAGTGATGGAAATGTGTTACGCACTCAAGTTATGCTCTGGAAAGATAAGTCAGACATATACATAGATGGACAGACCGACATACCAGGGAAGAATCCAGAGATAATTTGGGGACACCTGTTTCCAGCAGAGGATATGTACCGATATCCCAATATAACTTTAAAATACGGCTTCTACACCGAACCAACACAGATACAGAAGCATATATTATAAATATGACATAATATTTCTGATTTAAAAATTCAACATGCAAATGAAGGCTGTATTGCAACTGCAGATTTTTTATTTACAGCGCATATTGTTGAATTGCCTTGAAAATTCAGGTTGACTCAATACTGTCCACTAGGAATTTGGGTTCATTTGGGCTTCTCAAGTTTGGGTGCCCATACCTGTAACAGGTATCAAAACAGCACTGGAAATTTCCCTGCGACATACTGATTTGAGTGTTGAAATTTTGAGACAGGGAACAGCCTGGAAATTTAAAATTGTGAGAAGTGAGTTCTCCCTATTTGGTGGCAATCCTTGAAATAGTGTGCCTGTCATTTGCAGAATGAGGTCCCCAGAGGGTGAATTTAGTGATGCTATCCCGCATAGTGGGCTAGCATCACCAAATTCACCCTCTGGGGACCTCATTCTGCTTACACCTCAGCAGAATGAGGTTCCCAGAGAGTGAATTTGGTGATGCTAGCCCACTATGCGGTATAGCATCACTAAATTCACCCTCTGGGGACCTCATTCTGCAAACGACGGGCACACTATTTCAAGGCTTGTTTGGTGGACTGTTTCAGGAAGAGTTACAGTGTAACTATGGATGAATTCAATTTACACTCCAACATCACACATCTATGATCCATTAAGTATGATGTAATGCAAGAGCGCATTTATAAAACCATTGTATTGAGTAAGAACACCATAATAATCATTAAATATACTTTAAATATGTTGTTGGGACATATGCATACTGGTGTATGAGAGAGGTCACTTCTCCCTGGGACAAAAACAGGGAGAAGTGGCACATTTTTAGGGAGAAGATGTCTCCCAAGTCACCCTCTAGACTGGTCGCTGAGGTGAGACTGATTAAGGTCACACCCACAGTACGATTGGGCTACATTAAGGACAGCCATAATAACATATTTGTTTTAAAAAACAAACACAAGGAATACAAGCTCAGACATTATTATGCATGTTGCGAAAAATATTGGTAAAAAAAGAGGGATAACTCCACTAAAAAAAGTCAGATCGAGCTCATAATGGCAGGTGCACAGGTTTGTATAGTGGTTAATATATGTACCAAGTTTTAAAAACATTGACCAGAAAATAGGAATACATGCTCGGACCAAATTATGCATGTTACGAAAATGTTCTAAATCTAAAAAAGGAGCATAAAGAAGTTGGATCGACCTAATAATCGTAGGTGCACAGGTTCCCATTGACAAATACATAGACGAGATCCTGTAATTGCATATACATTAGGTGGTGACTGGAATCTCCTCAATACACGTGTATACATGGCATCGCCTAAATACATGTACATAGATGGCAGTCCTAAATCCATTCACACAATGAATAAGGAATAAGGTGGAATAATTTTGACTAACCTATCTTCCGAAGGTCAGTCAACATATCAGAGAAAGTTGAATTTGTTTCTTCTACTTCTATGTTTAGAGAGCCATTCGAAGGGTAGGTCTTCAGCAGCTCGCCAATCATCGCCACCCACTGGTCACCGTCAGCCATAGCAACCATGAGAATATTCTCTAGCGCATTCTGCCACTGGAAAAAGTGTATTAAATATATTAACACTTTCTTTATTGGAGATTCCTAAAATTGTATCCATGGATTGTATTCCTAAAGACAGTTTGTGAGATTTGAGAGTCCAGAGCATTCTTCTATCTGGGTATTCTACTATTCTAGTGTCTATTTTTAACATGGGTACCCTAGCAGTAGTACCATGAGGGGAGAGACATCTTTCTGAGTGAAATTTCACAGGTAAAAGCCTGTCAAGAAAATAATCTTAAAGTCGCGAATTTTGGCCCTATATGTCAATTTCTGGGGGCAGTACCACCTAGAATTGACTTATTATGCAAATTAGTCCTAACTGACTATTTAATTGTGGGTAGAATGGAGCCTGGGGCAAGCCTACGCGAAAGAGCAATTCTAGCTTATTTTTGACATAGTCGGCTTGTACTAGTATGGTGAAATAGGATTGAAGTAAAGGGTGACGAGAGCCAATCTAACGCTTGTTCACCCAGAAACACATCTCCCTACCGTGATAATAACCAATCCACCACCAGGCCCTACTGGTGTGATAGCTGACTACTAAATATGTTATTACGTGAAAGTAGTGCTGAAACAGTTTGGGAATTCCCTGATTGACGAATAATAATCGCCAATGTTTCCCATGATGCATAGGAACCAGTCTTTAAGCAAAGTTATTTCCATCCTCTCGCTACATTTAGCACAACGTAGAATAGAAATCTTCAAAAATAATTTTATTCTTAAACAACCCAATAATATTTGTGGCATGTTACCACATCGCAAAATATAACGCGCAACTAGAATTATTCATTTTGGAAAAATAATTTCAAGATGCATCACGGCAAATGACGAATTGATGATGGGTCGTCGGCATGCGAAAAAATGTGGATCAATTTGTGAAACAAGATCACTACCATTGTGAACATTCCATACCCAGAATTATAATTTTTTGACTGAAATAAATGTTCATGTGCAATACTTCAAATGCCAATTGTATACACTGTATGTTGGATATTGAATAGTGTCGGCAAGTAGGGTAAAAGCAAAAACCCTTGCGGTGACACTGATAACAGAAAATAAGGATGCTTTTTCCAGTGTTTAAATAAAATAACGTACTATAATGGTCTAGCGCTTGCATTATGCATGATTATGGTTTAACTTCCAAGTTCTTCAGCCTCAGGACCAAGTTTGGTACCGTATATGGATTGATAAGGATTTTGCTCAACTTTTATACTGTTTGTTGTGGGTCTCCAATTGATTGGTCAGTGTCGAAGGGTTAAGGGGTTGTGATATGAGGGCTCGGACGTGCTGGTAATAAATGCGGGTATTAACCATTTTATGATGGGAGCTGCACTGGTGCAGCATCAAAGATCCTGAGCCAGTGCTTTCTCTTATATAGATAGCCTCACATATATAAGAGTAAGAGAATGTGGGTGCAGGTAATTGATGTGGGTAATTCTATTTTTTTAAAGACCTGTACCTTTGACTTAGTGCAAAAGTTGGGAGTGCGGGTAACAGAAGTGTGTAAGGGATTCGTATTGGTGTCTAGCCTGTGTGGTAGGTGAGCATGTGTGCAGGTAATTAACGTAGTGGGGTGATTTCACGGGAAGTGTAGCATGAAGGAATTGGACACATATCTCCCTTAAATTCATGTTCAGTGTATGACCAACCTACCATTCATTTTTTATCATATACAGGTAGATTTATGTGAACGGCGCAGCAAATTTTCAGCTGAATATGACTATTTTTTGCAATTTTATGACCAGAAATGTGCATTTTTTGCCATTTTCTCTGTGCCAAACAGGAAATGGTCTCAATAATAAGGTGATTATAAGAAATATATAGTACAAAGGAAACACGTTTCATACAGTAATTATAATCTAAGACATTCTGTTCTTATTAGTGAAAATTTCATGTAAAAATGTCAAAAATATGTAATTTTATGTCAATTTTTGTTATTTTGGAGACATTCCGTTAAAAAAATTAAAAAACACCAAAATCAAATCAACTACAGCCAGTATTGAAGAAAACACCATTAAATATGTCACATATGGTGTATTTTCAACAATAAGGATATGATATCTAATATAGATGTGCTATTATTTCTGTGATTAAAAATTAGTGATTTTTTTAGTTCTTTGATTAGTGATGACGAAAATTCCGTTAAAAAATGTCCTTTCCTGAACATGGCTTTTTCTGAAATTTTCTCATTACCAGCCACCTTAACAAGGAAAGTAAATTTTAATAATGGCATTAGATGGCATGACAGACATAACTGTCAGAAAGTTTAGTATGTAACACACTAGTAATGTCAAAAAGTTGATTTATCATTGTTTAAAAAAATGTCCTTTCCTGAACGATTTTTGACAATATGCATTGAGGTCATATATGGGAGGAAAAACACCTGTAATCACCAGTGCAATATATATCACTTGGGAACACATATCAAATTTCTCAAAAACCTTTCAAGTATTTTTTATAATTCTGTGGATTTTTAATTTGTAGAAGGCACACAAAAGTAGTGTTTTTGGGTTGTTTTTAACACTTTATTCAAATTTGTCACAAGTAACATCAAGGCTTTTGACAAAATATGATCACTTCCAAACACTGAAAGTGGAATAACTTTGGAACCGAATAAAAATTTTCAATTCTGTGAAAACTGTTATATTTTAGAAGCTCTCCTCTGCAGCTTGAGATTTATTGTGGTAAATGAGATCTCATCTGAAATTTTCAGTTGAATTCCCTGTTTACTGCTGCTGATTTTTCATCTTTAATTTAAAGATATTATAGTGATGCCATATCTATTGTATGATGTAACTTTTTAAACAATGGTTCCCATGCTATAAATTTTGTGGAGATGTGTTCCCTGTATTCCAGCTACAAAATAAAAACAAAACGAAAGTGATTGAAGAAACTTCATTTTTGATGCATTTGGCACTTTTCGTGCTACACTTCCCGTGAAGTCACCCAGTGGCAAACTACTTCAAATGCGATAAATCACAATCCTTTACGTAAATCTCAAAACAACTTTGCAATAAATAACTTCATCTTTGCGATAAATCGCAAAATACTTTACGATAAATTACAAACATCTTTGCAATAAATCGCAAACTAAGTATATATTATGTTTGCGATATATCGCAAAGCAAAAGGTTTGTAATTTATCGTGAAGTTACTTTGCGATCAATCAGGTCGGGCACACATCAAAAACGGTCTACGTAGCTCGTTTTGTCTACTGTAGCCTGATAGAGCTACGTTTTTAATGTGATTTACATGCCTCCTGCGATTATCGCCATACCACGAAAAAAGCGCATATCAAATTTTCGTTCATTAGTTGTGAACCACTATCACGTCTACAAAGAAGCAAAAAACTCAACGACTCACCACGGCTTAGGCGCAATTAACGATGTTTTAATTAAGACCTGTTAGCGTTTGGTAGTGACTTTCCCGTAAATATGTTGATTTTGTCATAAAAAGTAGGCAAAGATCCATTTGTTTTTGCAGGAAATATATTTTTGAAGGTCAAGAACGTCCAGTTTATGTGGCTTACCTGATTGGATAAAGCGAACAGCTTCACTCGGAGACGACTATTTGTTAAATGTTTGGCGAACGTCATTCAGAGAAGACAACTATGGAAACACAATTCACAACTCTACTTTGAAATTTGGAAGCATCTCGCGTAACATTACAGTTATACAAATATGGTTGTCCATTTGTCGTTCCGTACATTCGAACAGATAGATGTTACACTGAAATACCATTAAGAACGTACCGGTACCATTAATCCCCGGCTAAATGCAACCAATCAGATTATCGCCTGCACACGGATGTTTGCGAACACAATTGCGACCGGAACTAGGTACCGGTACCTCAGATTTGATAAAGATTTACATTTCGATCAAGAGATTTTGATGATAATTTCTTTCCGTTTTTCATGGTAAATTGACCAAAACAAATTGATTTTGATTCGCTCAAAAGGTATTAAAGCCGAGGTGAGTCGTTGAGTTTTTTGCTTATTTGTAAACGTGATACTACTAGTACGGTACTACTAGTACTACTAGTAGTGGTACACAACTAATGAACGAAAATTCGAAATGCGCTTTTTTCGTGGTAATACTGGTATGGCGATAATCGCAGGAGGTGTGTAATTCGCATTAAAAACGTAGCTCAATCGGGCTACAGTACAGTAGTCTAGTAGTAGACAAAACGAGCTACGTAGACCGTTTTTTTATGTGTGCCCGACCTGTCATTGTCAATGATTCAATCGCGAACAAGTTTGAAAGATTTTTCACTAATGAGCTTCCGTAATAATAATTCACAGCTAGCATAGTAGAATCAGATACGATAGCTGATTTCAGCCATCGTAGCTGAATTTTCACATTTCCCAGAACTGATGAATAAACTTAAAACTGCAAATTGTAAATTTGCAGACGGAGACGCCGGAGTACCTGTTCGACATTCCTTCGTGGAAGATGGACAAACGATAACATCAGTTTTACTTTCACGTGAGGTTGAAGTGTATGAAAACATTGTGATATTGATTGCAGTTTTTCTTGCGAAAGTTGAGAGCATATTGTCTTCCCAGACCACAAATCATCAGTGGAACCCAACTTATTGTGCAGCCACAGTCCGATGTCACTGGCGGCCATATTGAAAAAACCGGTGCTAGATCAAATGATGCGCATCGCTAAAAATATCCGGACATATTTTGTGCTGCGCTCAAGCTCACCCAGCATCATCGTGCACCACCCTCTTACGGTTTATCTGTTTTCTCAAGGTTTCAAGCTTGCCTAGCGCCGCCACAAGTTCTTCTCATTGTATTTCGGTGAGTAGAGAAATGATTTTAGTAGATATAGGCTCGCGTTATCTATTGGAATCGGCAAATAGTATATGCCAAAGTACCGTCCTGCTAAAAAAAAAACAGATTGGGATCTAGGACGTATACAGATACAGATAAAAATTATCGGACCAACATCTTGTCATCTTCCGACTAAGCGCAGTATAGAAAAATCTTCATAATTTATCTATCTTAATAAAGATTATGTTTATACCGTAGCCTACATAATATTATGGAGTCCGTCTTCGTATTTATTAATAATTTATCTTAATGGTAACATATATAGCCCTCATAGTAGGGCAGCTCCGTGTCAAAAAAAGGGTGAATCGTGCATTTTATGGTAAAAGCAACAAACTTTGTATACAACATCCTGAGGTGATATCTTGTGGATTTAGATATCATGCCAAGCTAGGGAGAGCCCATGGTTGCCATGGTAACCACCGAAAAACATGGCCTCCAAAAATGCCAAATTGGCTTTTTGCCGATGTGCGATTTTGGTGCCCTCTCCCTGCACTGCACCCCTGATAAATAGCGCCACTTTTGCCATCTTGAAATCACACGATTAGACTCCTCGTTTCATGGAGAAGAATGTGTATCAACTTTGTGGAAATCGGCGCTAAAAAGGTTTATCAATTCTTGTGCACCTCTCCCCTTGCGTGCATCCCTGACTCAAATGGTGCCACTATTGACATCTGTAAACCACACCATTAGATTCCTCATATCATGGAGATGATTATGTATAAGTTTGGTGGAAATCGGCGACAATTTTGTTTCTGCTCCTCCCCCTTTGTGCCCCTGACAACAACAGCGTCACTTTAGAAAATTCTAACCCGCAGTATCTTATCCATTATTTTCCTTGTAAAAAAAAGTACCAAAATAGACCTCTCTATTGTTATCGAGATGGTCCCTGTACATTTTTATGGAACACAGACAGACATTGGCAAATATATATACATATATATATATATATATATATATATATATATATACATATATATACTAGCTGGTGGACCCGACTTCGTCCGGGCTGTTTCCCCTCTGCTTTTCGGCGAATTGCGCGATTTGACCTTGAATTGTCCATTTTGAAGGTCAAGGTCAGGTGGGGTAACGATTTGACCCGGACAAAACACTGCCCGGACAAAAGTACCCGACAAAAGCACCCGTCGAAATCCATCCGGTTTTACCCGATTTGACCTCGAATTGATCAGTTTGAAGGTCAAGGTCAGGTCGGGGTCACGATTTGACCTGTCCAAAACAGTCAGTGGACAAAGCTAACACTACGTATCAAATTTCGTTGAAATCCCATCAAAATTCGCGTTTTGACCTTGAATTGACTCGATTTCAAGGTCAATGTCACGTCGCACGGGCAAACAAATAGGCTTACGACACTCCCCATTCGAAAGTATCCCTAGACACTAATTTTCATCCCGCGATACTCGGGCGTTCGACCTTGAAATCGGGTTACGTCGCACGGGCCAATTAATAGGCCCATGTCACTTCCCGGCCGAAATTACCCCCCACATACCAAGTTTCATCGAAATCGGTTCGGCCGTTTTCGAGTCCATCCCGAACAGACACACACATACACACACATACACAGATTTATCCGTAAGAGTTGCATTTCATCTCAAATTTTGTGAGATATTCGGCTTCTTTATCAGTTAGGCATTTAGAGAAATTTGTGACAAACTTCTTTATTTTATTCATTACGGATTTCTCCTCATTTGTAGGAAGTTTCTTGTAAAAACGATCGTTCAAGAGTATATCTTCCGATTTGTTGGCATAGTCGGTCGCTTCCATAATCACCATTGCACCTCCTTTGTCTGCTTGTTTACAAACAATAGTGTTGTCAGAACAAAGGCGATTTTTTGAACAGCTGGATGGGCGTATGTGACCCACTTTGTGATTTCTAGATGGACTGGTGGCAGCACAAGAAGAATACACAAGGATAGCCCCGTGGCTGCTGTGATTATGCATACATATTGGAATTTGGCAACGAAAAATTGTTAATTTCCTCCACGCACGACTTACACAGTGACTTACACCCAATTTTTGAACACTGGACAGGTTAATTGTGACCTAGTTTTTATATTTTTAGATGGACTAGTAGCGGCACAAAACTAATCCAGAACAATAGCCTCGTGGCTGCTATGGTTATGCATACGCAGGCGATTTAGCAACGAAAACTGACCTTTTTTCATTTTGTTGACAGTAACGATTATCATTATATTATGAGAACTGGGAACTAGAAACTGGGATTGGTCTGGGAACTAGTAACGGAATTCATGAAACTTGTGTAAGGGCAGATAGGAAGCGACTCACAAACTCACAAACAACCTTCAACGGCATCACAGCACAATAAATTGGGTTGATACAGTGCAATGCTAATATGGGTGAATCTGTGGGTTTTTTAAAATAAGAATTAAAAGATTATTAAGCTGGTTTTGAATGAGATGATATATACCGTACCACGGTACCACACACCAATGAAAAATGTATGTACTCTATATATGTAGACATCAGAGGCTACATAGGTGAAGCTGTACCTCCCTGGTGTTACTTGTAACAATCTTAGTCGACGAATCTTAATGCGTCATAACGTATGGAATTATACCTGCTAAGTTAATGGCACCTAATCGTATCGTTGTCTCCTAAAATTTTGTGGACCGAACAATGAAGAGCATTTTTTTGATAATTCATGTTTCTGATATGACCATCGCAAATCATATTAAATAAAAGGTCGACCGACCACAATGTCCATGGACACGGTGGCTAACTGAAGGATTGGATATGTCCGGAATAAATGTCATCATCCGGAAACCTCAAATGTTGAAAATCAAGAAAAATCGTCAAACTAGGGGCCATAACTGCGGTAGGAAAGATCGGATAAGTCTGGTTTTCGAACTCGTTCAAGATATTTTTTAAAAACAGCTCTTACGCAAAACATTGTTAAAATCGGTCAATATTTGTTCAAGTTATTGCGCTAACGAGCTAGAAAAGTCGGCAAAAATGGCAAGGACTCGACAAAAATGGTTCCAACCAAACACAGAATTGCAGGTTCCAACGATGTTTATTATCTGTGCCAAATTAAAAAAAAATGACTGGAAAATGACGGAATATGTATACAGGCTCGGGCTAAAGTTGGGTCCCAGGATGTATGATGCTATGTCAAAAATGTTTTCCATTAAATATTTATGGCAGTGTGCGTTTTAGTCATGGTTCGGACGATGAACCCATTTCTTTGTGATAGATGCCAAGATTAATGAATTAATTTGCAATTGAGTTAAAGGGAGGTAAAAGCTATTCTGCATCATAAGTTTCAAGATCTATCCAAGTAGACCCACGGAGCGTCGATAAACCGAGCGGTATTTTCAATTAGGAGATTCATTTCAACAGAACATTGTGTGTCAGTATCTTAAGAGTGATTTTTAATCACCTCTCCAATTCTGTTCTCTGGAGACCACAAATGCCACCAGTCTCATAAGATTAATATATGGATTTCCAGAATAACAGGCGCGCCTCGGGTGGTAAAAGCCTTTTGTATTTATCACATCGAGTGCTTCTTTCAACGGTTTACATTTAAACATCAGAATCCCCTTCCTGCTGAAAACTTTGACGAGCGACACATGCCAATCGATATAGGTATCGCTGGGCATGTAGTGACAAGGCTGAAATCTAGCTCCAGTATTATAATTGATGCTAGTACACAGAATGACAATGCTTTCGTGAAATTCCTATCCGATTGATTTAAAACTTTTACAATACAAATTGGCATTGTCTTGGAGAATGACTATATACATATATTGCATATTTTGGTTATAAATGTTGAAATCGTTGTCCGACTTAAGTTGGCTGAATATCAGGCACAAATTAATTGCTAATTTTTCGGGTGACATCCTGTCTGAGTGTAAACAAGAAGTCAATACAGTCACCGTATAATCAACTTGTTTTATAGTATTAGTGTATACTTAATGCAGATATAAACAAATACAAATACCGTATACATGAAGATGTTGTCCGGGTGGGATGAGGTGTGTTGACAATTTATTTGGAAATGCCGCGCCGCCTCATACATGTACTATAGGCTATAGTCCCGGGTTTGGCCAATGGGTCGATAGTCGGTGTGACTATATAGAGCGTTTGGGATTTCAAGTGGGTTTCGCTGATCTCTTCGTGGTATACCTGCCAGTATCTTGGGTTCTGGGACTTCTCTTCCCGATATCGTGACGTCGTATCGTTTATACCACTATATGGACATGGCCGAAAATCGCCACCATCTGCTCATCTGGTATTTAAACAATTAAATTGACAATATGGATAGAGAAACCCCAGATCCATCAGGACCTAAAACTCATACGTATTTTCAACAATAGACTGGGAGATGTTACAAAAAAACAAAGAAATGTTTTTGAAAACCGTTTCGCAGCCCATAAACATGATTACGTAGCCAGAAGCATGGCGGCCTCCCAGGAATCCTTTCATTTTCACGCGGTGCTACTCGGTGGGCGTCCATAGGACAGCGACGCAACCATATTACCACTGATCGCCGCCAAAAGAGTAGCCGTTAACGTGTCACTTGCAACACTTAGGAAACAGCCGTCCACACCATACTGTGCCATAACCAATACAAAATCGAAGACTGCCCCCCCCCCAATGTGTTTTTGTTCTTGAGGACACAATTGTCACGGTTATTGACGCTGTTGTGTAGGATTGTAAAATATGACAACTTCAGAAATTAGCAGTCTTCCAGGGGACTTAGTATCGAACGTGTTTTCATTTTTGAAAACAATGAAAACCGGTTCAGCCAGTTACAGAGGTGTTGCCGTTTTAAATGCAGACGGGGAACAACAGTGCAGTCATATTTGTCGATAACTTCCTGTTGATCTCTCCGAGACAATATCCATACATGGGAATGGCATGACCACCATCCGATTTTAAATCTTCAAAATACATTTTCAATGTATAAACCTATACACACGGATTGAAATAATTAGATGGGACATGGCATGACATGATATTAATTTGTTTATACAATAAAGTGCACTAAGACATAGACGCATGTTTTGCTTAAATCGGGACAGCAATACATTTTCAGTAAATGATTTGTTCTGGATCGTGAGAGATGAGCAACATTGAGTTTCACATATCACTATCACTGACTATGAAATGAAAACAGCCAAAGAGAAGACCAACAACAAATATAACTACAGTCCATGCATGTAGGTTAAAATAGTACATTCCTTGGAGTATAAATAACAATTGATTAACACAATCAAACCACCAAATACATGTAATGTGCTGTCAAAGAAGCATCTTTCCGTTCCCGCGCTCTCTCTCTCTCTCTCTCTCCATTTTCCACCTATATCACCCTGTCTTTCACTCTATATTATCTCTCTCCCTCTCTACGTCTGTTTTACATATAATGTTTGTGTTCTATTGAAATGGTGTTCAACTATCCTTTCCCAGTGTTCAGTCAGTCGAATTTTTCAAAGCATTCAAACAAAAACAAAAGGCCCATTTTTCTATTTAAAAAAAATTAATATCGTTATCCGATATATAACTTGAACAAACGTCGACCGATTTCATGCAGAGTTGATAAACGAATTTTGCATAGCAATATCTCGATCATTTTCGCAAAGCGGATGTTTTACCTGAGATATGGATTTTAAATTGTGTACTTGAGCAATCCTAGGGCGATAACTTTTAAGCACTTCAACTGAACTGATCCCTGTTCTACAACAATTTCTCGAAATAAATCAAAACGTCGATGCTCAACCGTTGTTAAATAGTTAAATATTATTATTATTGGCGTACGTGCGTCCTATCACCATACTGTTGGGAATAGCATTTTGAATCTACCCATATATAAAAGTGTATATGTTCTAACAAGTATATGACCCAATCAAAATAGATGCACAGTGAACAGTTTTTATGAGGTTGCTGGTCATTATCAATACATATACATAATGGATAGAGTATGGCAAGTATACATGTGTTTTCAACAAAATGGTTGCCATGTCAACGGTGTACATTCTTCGGATCATATCCAAAATGACTTATAATGGTGTGAGATACATGTGTGCCAACTTCGATGCTTTTACCATAAATTTGACGATTGTGTCCTCTTTCCACCCAACTAATGGTGTGGCCATTGTCTATCGAGAAGAGAAATTTCTAATTTTAAGGGTCGGCAATTGGCCCGGTCACATGTTTCGTAACATCTCTCACACAAGTAATGATCAGCCTATTGATAAGATATGTGGCTCAAAATAAAGGCTATGATCTCCAGAATGCAACAAAATATCAATATGATGCAATAAATTGAGAAAGGTTCCTCATAAAGACAAATAATAGGACATGAAGTGATAAAAACACTTGACCTTTCATAGTCACCTTGACTCTTGAGATCAGTACTGTCGGTTTGTCTTGGAGAATATATACATATAAAGTATTATTATATAACTATATCGACCAACAAGTCCACCGTTCTCACTAAAATACTTCATATATGATCGTTTTCCAGAATTCTCAGAAACCACATACTGTTGCTATGGTAACGCCATTTTTGAGGCAACTAATCGATAGGATGCTTGTCAACAATGGTTTCCAATGTCTCCAGTATATGGGATTTACGATTAACTACATTGACCAAAATTCCCAATTTTGTATACGAAACCCATTTATTTTATACAAATGACAGGCTACTATGAATGAAGTTGGAGTGTGACATGGACCGATCTTCCTGAAGCATCCAAAGGTTGCCGAGAACTATTGCGATGTGGTTGCAAGAAAGGGTGCAATTGTAAATTCTCGAGGGCATCATTACGCTGTACCGCCCTATGCAGTTGCAGTTGCAAATACAGTAATGCCCTAAGTAATCGACACCTTAACCACATCAGAATTATGGGTAACTTTTCAGGATTTAGTCGAAAATAAATATCAATATTTCCGACTAAATCCTGAAAAGTTAAATTACCCATAATTCTGCTGTGGTTAAGAGGTCGATTACTTAGGGCATTACTGTAAGTGTTGCCAACAGTGTCATATATGCAAATATTTCCAACTATTTACGGTGCGTTAACAACTATATAGGGAATTATATACATCTCACTATATTTCTATTGCAAATGTAAACAATTCCTATCATACATTGTCGCACATAATTCGCACCTACGCTCGTAATAAAAACATGAAGAATTATAGTTAATATCATAAATATTTAAAATTTGCGGTATTTATATGTTGAGCATATAAAACCACAATGATTTGCAGCTTGTCAAATTGTGAGTAAGTGTTATTATAGCTGCACAAAGGTAATCGGGTAGCCCCATAGTAACGGTTGCCAAGCAGTTTTGTACCAGACCAATGGCCAATATTGTCCATACACACTCGCTAAAATGATATGATATAAAGTTAACGCGGAAGATTTTCATAATCAATTTTCAGACATTTATATCATAGAAATGCTTCTCGTTTCATTGTAACCATCAATTATAGTAATCAAAACAAACAACCCTATGTACATACCATTGTTTTTTTTTTGCATTTTATTTACGCTATTCCATCATTTTCTAGCCTATAATTTGTGTTTTGCAATCCTTAAAATTGTTATATATATACAGAGTGATTTATCAGTTTATATTTTCTTGTCAAAGTACATTTTTATAATAAAAAATGTACACACATCTCAATAAAATGTTGATACACGCAGCCAATAATAGGGACTTTCAAACAAATGGCGGCCATTTTATATGCCATTTTGAATCTACCCAACTATAACGGACACATGAGTCAATCGATATATAGCCTGATCCCTTTTCAGCACAAATAGGTACATAAAACATTGTTTTTCGATCAGAAACTTAGTCATAATGATGCATACTTGTTAGGATTGTGAGAAAAACAAGATTTTTTGTCAAAACGGTTGCCATGGCAACCATGGACCTTTTCCAGCTTGGCATGATATCCAAAATGTCTTATTTTTATATGTAGAACATGCGTGTCAAGTTTGGTGCTTTTACCATAAAATGCACGATTTTGTCATCTATCCGCCCCACTATTAAGCACAATTCGATTGCATTATAAGCTTAATTCAATTACTTACATATTTAGTATGCGCTTTTAAAGGCGCATTATATTTAGCCATAGCAAGCTTTTACCCCTTCGAAGATCAAATAAGGCCCGAACTCAATGTTGTTTGTGTTGTCACAATGACCAATTAATGAACCATCATCAAAATGTCACCTGATAGTCATAATGCTGAATATTCTATAATATGTTGAAGGGCTATTGTTTGTGATGCTCAGTAATTGCATAATTTTGAATTGCGCTTTTAAAAGCGCAATTGCTGCTCACATAATTTCAAATGAATTGCGCGCAAGCACAATTGAATTGAGTTTAAGAAAGCTAGCTTATACAACTATAACATTCGATTTATATAGTCCAATATATTTGCGAATGTCTGTCTGTCTGTGTTCTATAGATATTAACGGGAGACCATCTAGATTGCTACAAAGGGGCCTAACAGGGGTAACCTTTTACGAGGAAGATAATTGTGCAGGTTAAAAGTGACGTTCTTTGTGCCAGTCTGGAGGGGCAACAAAATGGTTGTCGCCGATTTCCACCAAACTTATACATAATCATCTCAATGCTATGATGAGTCTAATGTGGTATTAAGGTGTGATTTAATATGCAAAAGAGTGGCACCGGTCGAGTCAGGGTTGGGACCGGGGAAGGGAGGGGTACGAACATTGATAAAAAAAATATTTTTAATGCTGTATTATTTCCACCAAATTGATGCCACATATTATTCACTATGATACGAGTAATCCAACCGTGTGGCTTAAAGACGGGGAATCTAATATTTAATCCATCTAATATAGACAGGAAAAGAGTAACTTGTACACCGTATTCGAACAAATATGTCAGTCCCATATATTCCATATGTTGAAAAGTGTTTTTGTTGTTACTGTCTTAATTAAGTATTGAATTATTAACTCTTTAAATATTAAATAAAGTGTAATTTCGCTCAACTCCCTTAGTCTTGTTTATAATCAATAGTTTCCTCAGTTGTGTTCAAGTGTTTATACTTACAGATAAACGCTCTTTATTCATATCATATATCTGGTCATTTCCCCAATCTGTTGAAAGCAGTCAATACATGATGATGGCGAGGCTCGATCCATTCCAAATTTCATTCTGATACCATTGTATGTCATTCTGTCTTTGGGATCGTTGTGATAATTGGGGAGGTTGGCTATATTGATTCTTAGGTAGGTTTCGTGATCGTAGTATATAAGTATTACATAAAGTTCTTGATATTGCTGATCCATTAACGTGATAACTTACAGGAACATGGTGACATTAATTCCACAATACTGTGCACACATTAGATAATTATCGCTGATGCTGGTCCTGAACTTATCTCATTGGGATACTATTAGGGCCACTTCCTAATGGCGCTTTCGGCCCCCGCCGAAAGCGACAAAAGGTGCGCTATTAGAAACGCGCCGAAAGCGACACAATGTGCGATATTAGCGCATGTTTCGGCGGGCCGAAAGCGACAAAATGTGCGCCGTAAGTCCTGATCTTATCTCATTGGGATACTATTCGTGCCACTTCCTAATAGCGCTTTCGGCGGACGCCGAAAGCGACAAAAAGTGCGCTATTAGAAACGCGCCGAAAGCGACAAAAAGTGTGCCATTAGCGCGTGTTTCGGCGCGCACCGAAAGCGACACAAGCTATGAAATGTTCGACTAATGGCGAATGTTTTGGAGCTTATATGTCAAAAAACTTGGGTATCCACAGGGGCTTGCTTCACTTATAATTGATGTACCAGTACTTATTTGGCCCAAAAACACATATTTTAATGTCATCAGCATCCATGTCCCATGAATGTGTGTCTCCATCCCGGATCTCTAGTATATTTGATTAATGGAACATCTCCTGCACAGACATATACATATCCACGGTCATGAAAGGGAATTAGTGGTCCATGTGGGCTTGCTTCCCCTCATATGGTTTACGTATTGACTTAAAATTTGTTTTAAAAAAATATTTTTTTCATGTATCAGCATCTCTGCCCCACGAATGTGTGTCTCCACCCCGGAGTTCTAGTAAATTTTAGTAAGGGTGCATCTCCTGCACAGATATATAGCATTCCATGGTCATAAAAAGAGAATTATGAGTTATTGGTGGACTGCTTCCCGCATATGGTGGGCCTATATAATATAGACTCGAAATTTGAATAAAAAACATAATTCCAAATGCATATCAGCATCCGACATCCGTGCCCCATGAATGTGTCTCCACCCCGGGGTTCTAGTAAATTCCATAAAAGGGACATCTCCTGTGCAGATATATACAAATTTGATTGTAATAGAAAGGGAATTAGTGGTCCCTGTGGGCTTGCTTCCCTCATATGATGTACTTATTGACTTAAAATTGGGTAAAAAAAAAAACCTATTTTCATATCATCAGCATCCCTTCCCCATGAATGTCTCTCCACCCTGGAGCTCTAGTGTATTTGATTAAAGGGGCATCTCCTGCACTGATACATCAATTGTCATAAAAATGGAATTAGGGATCCCTGGGGGCTTGCTTCCCTCATATGGTGTACTAATTGACTTAAAATTAGGTAAAAAACCCACATTTTTATATAATCAGCATCCTTGCCCCACGAATGAGTGTCCCACCCCGGAGCTCTAGTATATTTAAGTAAAGGGACATCTGATGCACTGATCTGTACCATAAAATGGTATTTAGGGTTACTGGGGGGCTTGCTTCCCTCATATGGTTGGCCTATATCGACTCGAAAATTGAAGAAAAACTCTCTTTCAATATATATGCATATTATCAACATCCCGGTCCCAAGAATTGATGTCTCAATCCTGGAGCGCTACTATTTTTGTTATTAAAGTGACATAAAGTTAGCGGTCGCTAGGGGCTTTCTTCCCTCATGAGGTGTATGCGCATAATTAAATAAATAAATATTCGAATATGTTAGTCATATTTGATTCTGAACTAAGCCCTCAGTGGACGTAAACACGTCGTCATTCAGTTGGATGGCTCCGTCCACAATGAAAACCCAGTATAAAGACCGTTCACAATTATGGTAGGTCGTGAGTTGGTTTATTCGTGTTATTTTCCAGTCTGTTTTCTTAAAAATAAGCACAATACGCGCGTGCTTATTTCATATTTAAATATTTCCAAATGGGGCTGTTTAATAATCAGAGTTTAGGTCCATATATAGAGCGTATTTGAGTTTTCAAATAATGCCAATATGAATTGATCTCGCACAAATAATAAAAGCCACTGGACGGTATAGTTGTCTTTGTCGGCAATATTCCCAGCTTTATTTTTCAAGATGGGCACAAGGGTCACTTTCAACAAATTTGGGGGAAGGTGTCCATGTTTGATTATAGCATTGGAGATTATGGTAAGCCACGTGAATATATGGTTGTCGCAGAATTTTAAGTGCTCAGCCGTTATATCATCTGGTCCCGCAGACTTACCAGTCTTAAGTTTGTTTACGGCATCGATCACATCAGTTTCAGTAACAGTTATGATTGCATCGCCTTGCGTTGACCCAAAATTGTTGTCGTTGGTACCTATGCACTTGTTGTCCACTGATTCCTCATTGTTGGAAAAGACGTTTCTGAAATGTTCGAGCGGGTCACTAACGCTTAAGTCGTGTTATAAGAAGCCTAAGCAGGCGGGCTTGGAATAAACACCAGCAAATCGCCATACCAATATCTTAGCTGGTTTTAGTACAAGAAGACTTGGACTAGCAGATTAGGTGCGGACAATGACAAAAGTGAGCCAAGTCACGACTTTTCAGGTGTACGATCTTTAACATGTGTTTTCACTATAGCCCGCGCCATAAAACGAAATAACGGGTATGAGTTCATCACCTGCTTATTTTAGAATCAAATAATCACATTATGTAGCCATTTCACATTATAGGTCGATTATGTGCGTATAAAATTTGCGCGAGGATATGTTGGGTTAATTGTCTACGTATGCGATTTAGCAACTGACTTATGATAAATGTTTGAACAGCTCTGTGGGCATATATGACATAGTTTGGTATTTTTCGATGAACTAGTGTTGGCACACAAAAAATCCACAAGGAGAGCTTCGTGGCTGCTATGGTTCCGGGTAAAAGTGCGCTTATGCAACGAAAAATAGCATTTTCCCGAGTATTTTGACCCAACAAATGACTTACGACCAATGTTTTAAACAGCTGGACGGGCACACATAATATTGTTTGTAATTTTCAACATATATTCGTACAAATGGGTTTACATTGGACCGAATTAATCACATAGGTATATTTATAACTTATTTGATTCTCAAAATTATACCGTTGAATGGCACGGGCCACAGTGAATACGCAATAAAACGAACCTACACCTAGTAATTAGTGAGCTGGGTTGTCGTGTTATTTTCCAACGTGTTCTCGTGAAAACAAGCACACTGCGGACTTATTTCATCTTGAAATAGGGCAATATACGGCTGTTTTGGTCTAAATTGTAGTTAAATGCATTCAACCTGCTATATAATTGCACAGTTTCTAGGTCTGCTTGGTATGATTTTCCACCAAACAGTTCTCTTAGAACTGTAACGTCAAACTTGACGTCACTATTGAACGGCGACACATTTTCATTGGCTTTTTTGCAAAAACAAAATTCAGTTAAGACTTATTTTTGTTCTATCTTAAATAAAATTCAGTATAGTACAGTAGGTAGTCATTATATCTCTATTTCTTCAGTCTGTAGCATGACATTAACCAAAGCCCGTGTGGTTTGATTTCTGAAAGTTTGAGGCGTTGGCAGCATTTCACTGATTGTACCACATTATTTCGTGGTACAATTCAGAATATCTACAACTGTACCACAAAACGACGGTCGTGTCTCCATGGGAATACAAGATACTGACCAATCAGGACGAGTCTTGTATGTAGCTAGGTTTTAGGCAAGGTCATATTACATATAGTAATAACTAGCAATAATTAGTTAAAGTTTAACAGACGAGTCTCCCAGTCAACAGACATATTTCCGGTAGTATGCACATGATCCATCATGTGATTGAAATAGTCCTGCATATATATGGTGTCTATTTATGGAAGAGGTTATTTCCAAGCTGAGCAGAAATGGCCGAGTTGTTGGGAATACTTCTAATTGTAGCCACGATTTTGCAACTAACAGTTACTCACAGTATCATATAACTGGCTCAGATGAGCAGGCCTGTTGTGCATGGTTCACAGCATCATATAACTGGCTCATATGAACAGGCCTGTTGTGCATGGTTCATGGCATCATATAACAGGCTCAGATGAACCGGCCTATTGTGCATGCATCATATAACAGACTCAGATGAACAGGCCTGTTGTGCATGGTTCACAACATCATATAAAGGCTCAGATGAACAGGCCTGTTGTGCATGGTTCACAGCATCATATAACAGGTTCAGATGAGCAGGCCTGTTGTGCATGGTTCACATCATCATATAACAGCCTCAGATGAGCAGGCCTGTTGTGCATGGTTCACAGCATCATATAACTGGCTCAGATGAGCAGGCCTGTTGAGCATGGTTCACAGCATCATATAACAGGCCCAGATGAGCAGGCCTGTCGTGCATGGTTCACATCATCATATAACTGGCCCAGATGAGCAGGCTTGTTGTGCATGGTTCACTGCATCATATAACATGCTCAGATGAGCAGGCCTATTGTGAATGGTTCACATCATCATATAACAGGCTCAGATGAACAGGCCTGTTGTGCATGGTTTCTAGCATCATATAACAGGCTCAGATGAGCAGGCCTGTTGGGCATGGTTCACATCATCATATAACAGGCTCAGATGAGCAGGCCTGTTGTGCATGGTTCACATCATCATATAACAGCCTCAGATGAGCAGGCCTGTTGTGCATGGTTCACAGCATCATATAACTGGCTCAGATGAGCAGGCCTGTTGCGCATGGTTCACAGCATCATATAACAGGCCCAGATGAGCAGGCCTGTCGTGCATGGTTCACATCATCATATAACTGGCCCAGATGAGCAGGCTTGTTGTGCATGGTTCACTGCATCATATAACAGGCTCAGATGAGCAGGCCTATTGTGAATGGTTCACATCATCATATAACAGGCTCAGATGAACAGGCCTGTTGTGCATGGTTCACAGCATCATATAACAGGCTCAGATGAGCAGGCCTGTTGTGCATGGTTCACATCATCATATAACAGGCTCAGATGAGCAGGCCTGTTGTGCATGGTTCACAGCATCATATAACAGGCTCAGATGAGCAGGCCTGTTGTGCATGGTTCACATGATCATATAACAGGCTCAGATGAACAGGCCTGTTGAGCATGGTTCACAGCATCATATAACAGGCTCAGATGAGCAGGCCTGTTGTGCATGGTTCACATGATCATATAACTGGCCCAGATGAGCAGGCCCGTTGTGTATGGTTCACAGCATCATATAACTGGCTCAGATGAACAGGCCTGTTGTGCATGGTTCACATCATCATATAACAGGCTCAGATGAGCAGGCCTGTTGTGTATGGTTCACAGAATCATATAACAGACTCAGATGAACAGGCCTGTTGTGCATGGTTCACATCATCATATAACAGGCTCAGATGAGCAGGCATGTTGTGCATGGTTCACAGCATCATGTACCAGGCTCAGATAAGCAGACCTGTTGTGCATGGTTCACAGCACCATATAACAGGCTCAGATGAGCAGGCCTGTTGTGCGTGGTTCACAGCATCATATAACAGGCTCAGATGAGCAGGCCTGTTGTGCATGGTTCACATCATCATATAACAGGCTCAGATGAGCAGGCCTGTTGTGCATGGTTCACAGCATCATATAACTGGCTCAGATGAGCAGGCCTGTTGAGCATGGTTCACAGCATCATATAACAGGCTCAGATGAGCAGGCCTGTTGTGCATGGTTCACATGATCATATAACTGGCTCAGATGAGCAGGCCCGTTGTGTATGGTTCACAGCATCATATAACTGGCTCAGATGAGCAGGCCCGTTGTGCATGGTTCACAGCATCATATAACAGGCTCAGATGAGCAGGCCTGTTGTGCATGGTTCACATGATCATATAACTGGCTCAGATGATCAGGCATGTTGTGCATGGTTCATAGCATCATATGACAGATCATAACAGGCTCAGATGAGCAGGCCCGTTGTGCATGGTTCACAGCATCATATAACTGGCTCAGATGAGCAGGCCTGTTGTGCATGGTTCACAGCATCATATAACTGGCTCAGATGAGCAGGCCTGTTGTGCGTGGTTCACAGCATCATATAACTGGCTCAGATGAGCAGGCCTGTTGTACATGGTTCACAGCATCATATAACTGACTCAGATGAGCAGGCCTGTTGTGCATGGTTCACAGCATCATATAACTGACTCAGATGAGCAGGCCCGTTGTGCATGGTTCACAGCATCATATAACTGGCTCAGATGAGCAGGCCTGTTGTGCATGGTTCACAGCATCATATAACTGGCTCAGATGAGCAGGCCTGTTGTGCGTGATTCACAGCATCATATAACTGGCTCAGATGAGCAGGCCTGTTGTACATGGTTCACAGCATCATATAACTGACTCAGATGAGCAGGCCTGTTGTGCATGGTTCACAGTTACGAACAGCATCATATAACAAGCTCAGATGAGCAGGCCTGTTGTTCTTGGTTCACAGCTACTATACATTATAACAGTATTATTTTAACACCTTAATTGTACACCATCAGCTAACGACAATCGCCCGTACTGTTCTAATAGCAGCCAACTTACGCATACTTCTGTTATGATACATTGTGACTCCGTTATCTTATTTACAAAACATCTCACATACCATGCACCATCCGAAAACGAGCGATTTTTTAAAGTACAAATCAGGTGTAGATGCTCGTATAACCATGCAGTTGCAAGCATATGCTCCCAGAACTATAATACATCGCTAAGGCATTCCAAAGATAATTAATTGTTTCTCCTGGTTTCTCAGACAATTTTGTATTCAGATCAGTGAGGGGACTAAGAGGGTTTATATCTTTATTTTTATTCCCAAATGTGAGGATATATAGAAGATAGAATGAGCAGGCATGTTGTGCATGGTTCACAGCATCATGTACCAGGCTCAGATAAGCAGACCTGTTGTGCATGGTTCACAGCACCATATAACAGGCTCAGATGAGCAAGCCTGTTGTGCGTGGTTCACAGCATCATATAACAGCCTCAGATGAGCAGGCCTGTTGTGCATGGTTCACATCATCATATAACAGGCTCAGATGAGCAGGCCTGTTGTGCATGGTTCACAGCATCATATAACTGGCTCAGATGAGCAGGCCTGTTGAGCATGGTTCACAGCATCATATAACAGGCTCAGATGAGCAGGCCTGTTGTGCATGGTTCACATGATCATATAACTGGCTCAGATGATCAGGCATGTTGTGCATGGTTCATAGCATCATATGACAGATCATAACAGGCTCAGATGAGCAGGCCTGTTGTGCATGGTTCACATCATCATATACCAGGCTCAGATGAGCAGGCCTGTTGTGCATGGTTCACATGATCATATAACTGGCTCAGATGAGCAGGCCTGTTGTGCATGGTTCACATCACCATATAACAGGCTCAGATGAGCAGGCCTGTTGTGCGTGGTTCACAGCATCATATAACAGGCTCAGATGAGCAGGCCTGTTGTGCATGGTTCACATCATCATATAACAGGCTCAGATGAGCAGGCCTGTTGTGCATGGTTCACAGCATCATATAACTGGCTCAGATGAGCAGGCCTGTTGAGCATGGTTCACAGCATCATATAACAGGCTCAGATGAGCAGGCCCGTTGTGCATGGTTCACAGCATCATATAACTGGCTCAGATGAGCAGGCCTGTTGTGCGTGGTTCACAGCATCATATAACTGGCTCAGATGAGCAGGCCTGTTGTGCATGGTTCACAGTTACGAACAGCATCATATAACAAGCTCAGATGAGCAGGCCTGTTGTTCTTGGTTCACAGCTACTATACATTATAACAGTATTATTTTAACACCTTAATTGTACACCATCAGCTAACGACAATCGCCCGTACTGTTCTAATAGCAGCCAACTTACGCATACTTCTGTTATGATACATTGTGACTCCGTTATCTTATTTACAAAACATCTCACATACCATGCACCATCCGAAAACGAGCGATTTTTTAAAGTACAAATCAGGTGTAGATGCTCGTATAACCATGCAGTTGCAAGCATATGCTCCCAGAACTATAATACATCGCTAAGGCATTCCAAAGATAATTAATTGTTTCTCCTGGTTTCTCAGACAATTTTGTATTCAGATCAGTGAGGGGGCTAAGAGGGTTTATATCTTTATTTTTATTCCCAAATGTGAGGATATATAGAAGATAGAATATATCACTCAATACAGTTTATAAACAGGTATCCAATTCACTTCCCCGTTAAATAATTTTATATAGACTGATTTTGGAAGAATATACAGCCATCATCCCATTTGGCCAACCTGTGAGGGGGTACTGTACTTAAAATCTATGCCGAATCATTATCTTTGGCACATGTCCCATCAAACATGTTTTATTTTCGACTGAAATGTTAGGTGTAATCGAATGTCTGTACTGTAGCTTCTTCGTACAATTTGTCAAGAGTTATGCACCTTGGTTTGCACACATAACAAAACGCTTAATTTTACCCCTTTTTGACTCAAATTGACCATTGCGCACACAAAACGCTTCATTTTACCCCTTTTTGACTCAAATTAAATTGACAATTTTCTACACAAAAAACAGACCATGACAGAGCAAATATCAGTAAACAAGCTTCTTCCACCTGATAGAGCTATGTCAGAGCTGAGAAATATTTGAATTAGAAAAAAAGTTATCGTAGCAATTTTAAAAAAAAATGTCTTGCAAGCGCATGCAGTATTCTCAACGAATTCGGCAAACCTCGTCAGATTCCGTACCTTTCAGCTACCTTACTCGTATTTAAATTCGCGCAGTATTATTTTTTGCGCATCCGTCGGTGCGCGAATTTAAAACTGAACGAAAAATAGTACGACTGCTCAGTTTATACCAAACCACCGGGAAACAAGAAGGCTATATGTTGTTGAGTTACGTACATGTATATACATTACGGAAGGTTGTACCGAATATTAGGCTTATAGGACTATAAATTACATGCGGGAAACCAACATCAAAACCATTTTAAACCATTACTGATATGTATGACATAAGTATATAGCAACAAATCACGGTAGCATCATTAAAATGCTTGTAAGAAATACACATATTGCAGACTGAAGATGCATGAAAGCACGTCTCCCAATTCACAACGCTGGCGTGACATCATGACCAAACACGTTGAGTTAGTTATATCAACACAACTCACAGCTAAGTTTTGATTTTTTTCTGATGTAAGTTTTCTATATATACGCGTTTGTGGTTTCACTTCTTTCGAGTTCATTTCAATTATGTTTATAACTATCTCAATATTAGAATATTTATTTGGAGCGTATAAACACCCGTCTTCACAACACATTCATGATGCAGTTATGTTAAACAAGAGATGGACTGTCGTCCGGCGCATACCCCCTCGTGGCATACCGCCTAGTGTGGGCACATCTATAACTTATGATGGCTATACTCAGACATATGGCCCCAGAAATCAGCATTTTCATATAAACAAAGATAACTATAGAACAAAAAACCAAAACAAACTTTTAAATGTGCCATTAAATGTCCTCCTAGTGGTGAACATCCATACAAAATTTCATTGAGTTCCGAGCATTACTGTTCAAGTTATGAGCTGAACAGACATCGGATGGACCAAACAACCAACATTTCCAGATAAACAAAGATGAATAGCTCTAGAATGGAAAAGCGGAACAGAACAATGGAACCCACTATTGAATGTCCTAATAGCAATGAATATCCATACCAAATTCCATTGAGATCCCAGCACAATTGTTGAAGTTACAACATGAAGAGACACCAGACGGACTAAAAAGCCAATATTTCCAGATGAACAAAGATGTATAACTCTAGAATGGAATATCCAAACAAAACGATGGAACACTCTTTTTGATGTCCTCGTAGCAGTGAACATCCATACCTAATTCCATTGAGATCCCAGCACAATTGTTGAAATTACGACATGAACAGACACCAGACAGACCAAAAAAGCCAACATTTCCAGATAAACAAAGATGAATAACTCTAGAATGGAAAATCAAAACAAAACGATGGAACCCTCAATTGAACGCTCTCATAGTAGTCAACATCCCTATCAAATTTCATTGCGATACGAGCACTACTGTTCAAGTTATGACATGAACAGAAACCAGACGGACCAAAAATTCAACATTCAAGATAAACAAAGATGAATAACTCTAGAATGGAAAATCCAAACAAAACGGTGGAACCCACTATTTAATGTCCTCATAGTTGTGAACATCCATACCAAATTTGGTTGAGATCCCAGCCCAACTGTTGAAGTTACGACATGAACAGACACCAGCTGGACCAAAAAGCCACTATTTCCAGATAAACAAAGATGAATAACTCTAGAATGGAAAATCCGAACAAAACGATGGAAACCTCTATTTAGTGTCCTCATAGTAGTGAACATCCATTGAGATCCGAGCACTACTGTTCAAGTTATGACATGAACAGACATCGGACGGACGTACGGACGGCTATACGCACCACAGGGTACTTGTGAGGTGCGATCTTTTGTTTGCATGACTTGTGGGTTCGACTTATACGGGACCAAACCGGTCAATAGTGGTGTCATAAACTGTTATTTCGTTAATATTACGTTTTTCTAAATATTTTTTTTCTCTAAATACGTATTTCAGACGTATTACATAATCTGAGAAATGTTATATTAACGAAATAACGGAGATGTTTGTGGAATAAAACAGTTAGGAAAAAAAATATTAATTTCATCGCACCCCACAAGTACGCTCTGGTGAGAGCGGACAGACGGACGGACGGACGCACAGGTGCAAAACAGTATACCCCCTTTTTTTTAAAAGGGGGTATAATTATACACAATGTAAAGCCACCGTGATGGTGTTTAATATGCACACGTATATTCATTAACGATTAAGATATGATACTGTCATTATATCCAAGCATTGTACGAAAATATTTTGTCAGTTTTCAATTCGCGCAGTGCGCGAATTCAAAACTGAGCGAAAAATAGTACTGCGCTAATTTAAATACGAGTATAAGGTAGGCCCCAGATGTCATAAGTCGAGGAGTCCAGAATGCGACTCGGCCATTTCCGATTCGCCGAGGAAATAGCCTCTTCCATAAATAGAAACCATATTCGCGCAAATCTACAGTACGCAATGCTCGTTGACGCATAGCTGTGGATGGAGCAGAATGTATTCATTTTATGCCATTACCAGACTTGATCATGCATTAAATAGTGATAGATAGCAAAATGAGTTTAAGTGTAACCCTTCAATTACTGAAGCTTCCTTAAATTTTGCAAAAATCCTGTGCAAATGCATTCTCTTATATCAGCGAGTCTCCCATAGGGCCTAACAATGTTTACCTTTACCATGTAAGCCAATACATTCTCTTATATATGCGAGGCTCCATACGGGAGACTCGCATATATAAAAGAATGCACTGGCACATTATATTTAATGCTGCACAAGCGCAGCTCCCATCATGAAAGGGTTAACAGGCGAGTCTCCCAGCCAACCAATGCATTTACCGGTGGTATGCAAATGGTCAACCACGTGATTGAAATAGACCGGCAGATGTGGTTTCTATTTATGGAAGAGGTTATTTCCTCAGCGAAGCGCAAATGCGGAAATGGCTGATTCGTTTAGAATGCAAAGCGCAGATGCAAGCTCCATGCAGAGTTCAGCCCCCTGACTCTGTCCCCAGAGCCGTAATTTCGCTAAAATCCGGATTGAGAATCCAAAGCCGATTACGGGGGGCGGAGCTAATTTCGGATTCTAGGTCAGATTTTGAAATCCACGTGGTCTCCGAAACTCTCCCCCAGCGTCAAACATGGCTCATGTATTTGACACAAGTATCATTTGTATCTTATATTTATAAAGTGCATGTTTGTTGTGAAAGTCATGCTGTTCTTCTATGTGTGTATACACGGCACATAATTTGCTGCCAATCCGACTTAATCGCATCTTTTTTTCAAGTTAAAGTGTGTTTATTGATGATGGCAAGCATATCTAAACATGACAGCTCTAGGCCTCCTGAATCAAATTCCGAAGATGTTGTGAAGAACACACGGAACTTGTCAGTTGAACATGGACGTGACGACAGGGGTTGATTGGGTGTCTCGACCCCCACCCCGAACTTTGGTACAATTTTCTAAGCTGTGCAGTCATTCATACTTGAGGAAAATCAGGATTATTTTGACTAACTGTTTCAAATAATGATACGTACAAGCCAACAAACGCAACAAACAAACCCGATTTTAAATAAATACATATACAAACTTATGACTAACTCGAGAGAGGGGGTGTCCAGTGATCTGTATATATGTTCAACTTGTTTTGGTAGTCATGTTGCTTTGCCATTACTAATTATTTATTTTTTCAGTGTAATAACATATGGGAGAGGGGGGTACCCTTAAGTGAGTCAGTACTTGTCCCCCAATTCCTTTGTATGTGTTATATATCATGTGTTATCTAAATTTGACATATATTTGAAATAAATATATCTAAACTAAACTTTGGTACATTCCAGCAGTCGGAAATTTCATGCATGACACAACATTAGTTGGACATTAATTTGACACCATATATAGGTTGGCATTGTTCTCATTGTTTGATTTTTTTCAACCAGTAAAAGTTGGTAATTTTCCAATCTTAGTGTTTGTCAGATTGGATATTTCCAAGGAGAGCAAATTGAATTCTGCGAACCTGTGAGATTGATGTTTGGTTCAATGGGGGGGGGGGGGGGGGGGGGGGGTGCAGTTGGCCGGAAATTTGAGGAAACTTCTAGCCACGTCCCTAGAACATGTGTCTGTTGTCTATACAGAGACTATTGCGCAAAACGACTGCATTTAACGAAACAAAACATGTTAAAATTGCTATAACTTTAAGACTAGATGATAGTACATACGTGTATCTGATAATCCATCGATACCATATAATCCTACTATTTCTTGAATAAGAAGAAACATTATAATAACGAACACAGCAGAAGACATATCCATGCAGGTTCATATGAATTCGGTCAATGGTGACGTATCCGCCGAATTCGAAATCGACATGCGTTCGGGCGGTATTTTAAGGATGGAATTATGAAATGGACATATGAAAGTGACAATCAACAATGATTTGCCATCAACCGAAGTGCTCCCCCAGCGTTACTATCAATAGCGTTATTATTTGGCTAATTTCAGTAATATTCTCCCAGTTTACATTCAATAAAACAAATTTGTCTCCGCATTTAAAATTCTTTGATATAGATCGTTTATATTCTGCAATAATTTGTACACAAGAGACGGATTCTTATGTTTTATTGTGTTTTTGAACTCTGAGGTGGCGGAATCTCGGTTTGTTTACATTACGAACATTTGAGTCCGTAATCGGAATCCGAATCCAAATCGGATTACCACGAAATTAGGATTACGGTCTGTTCGTTTACTGATTCTGCAAATTTGTAGTCTGTTCTTTTGCCGAACCAAGTCGTACGGGGACCAATCTGTAATCTGAATCCAGAATCTGAATCGGATTTTAGCGAAATAACGCCTCTGGCTTGACGCAGATGACAATTATTGCAGAATATAAACGATCTATATCAAAGAATTTTAAATGCGGAGACAAATTTGTTTTATTGAATGTAAACTGGAGAGAAATCGGGCTATTTTCCTATAACCAAACACACAGAGTTGGCCTCTACTGCATACGAAAATCATGTTACGCATCCGAATGTTTAAATTTTTTTGTAAACTTTCCCAGTTTTGTAAAATAACTAAACACAGGCTACACTGGCTGTTATGCCCCCCCCCCCATATACTTATTTAATCTTCGATTAATCGTGAACTGCTACCTAATTAATTTTGGATGGCCTAATGTGTTCTCTTCACACGGATTTCTTGTGTTTGCTCATTGCGTACAATGGTATCATGTGCTTAAAACAGTCAGTAAGTTAATTGCCTCGAACGAACACACGTATCTTATAAAAATACCACATGTTACCCGGAAAAATTATGGTAAAGCCATGATTACCAATGTAATATAACATGTATTACAGTGATTTTCTCTTATCGCATATGAACCAACCATGCAACTGAAATGATCGAGCGGCTATATACAATAACTGTAATTATGTTTTACACATAGTTATATAACAACAACTCCATCATCATAGTCACTATAGCGTTCCATTGGAGTTGAACTGGGACTTTCTGCATGAAATTATCTGCACAAGTATAATATTTGGACCTAATACTCAGAACGCTTACGTGATTCCAACTCGACGTTGAGACAATCCCTTTGCTATATATAGTTGAAGTTTGTCTTCAAACTCTCTATCAACCGTGCGCATAACAGTAAATATAGCATACTGCACAACTATATCGTAATGTTGACGTAAGTAAATAAATTAAATTTATTCAAATGCGTCACGTGCATGGTGACAGGTAAAAAAACGAAACGATATCACAGTTCACACCGTGCGTTTCCCATTGGCTAGAGCGCGTTTCACTCTACGATTTTGTTGATGTTTGGTAATGTTTCGATAAACGATTGCCCTTGTGAAATATGCGTATCCCATATGTTATCCGGATATAACGGATTTTCCAAATTGTTATGTAAACAAGTACACCTGTTGGGATATAAATGTAGTTTTTGTATATAGACATGAGTGTAGCTCTAAAGGCACCGACCGCGTTCGGGAGATGGTTTCAAAGTATTTTTTCTATCGAATTTATCTTTTGATCTTGGAATTAACTCCCAATTCATTATTCACGATTTATTACACAGGAGATATGCCACATTCGATGTGCACACAGCATATAGAATGTGGCAATATCACAATATTGTCACATATAACCTGGGTAATATATCCGCAAGAAGTGCGTTTTGCATAAATCCAGGCAAACATTGCAACAAAGAATTTCTCTGGAGCTCTCCGGCGAAAAATTATTGAACTACACATATCATAATATTATTATTCATTGTAAAATAATCCGAACAGTTAAATAATAAGTCAAAACATTGCATTTTAATACATTTCGTGCAGATGTTGAAATTATCATTTTCTTTTTTCTCCCTGTACACCAAGAACTGCTAGAATAATTAATAAGTTCACACAAAAATAAAATCAGAAAAGAGCTTATTGCTCTTGGCTCTGTGAGAGTGAGCTGAATTCATAATTGTGTCATGATTGTTTATCTAAAAAATTTATTGCATGATATTACATCATATACCCATATATTATAGTGAAGAAGAAAGCAGCCACACATATAGTTCAGCCAATGGATATAAATGTTGATATGCAGTCTGGTCCATTCAAGCGGGAATTAATCGACTGGAATTTAGATAGTATTTACTAAGCTACATTAGTTTGCTGGTATTTTGGGTATGTACACCTACATGAATATAGTCTATAGAACTAATCTCAGCACAATTATGTTTCATTCATCAACATGCAGGCATTGCGTGAACATTCTCAAATATAGAAAATATGCTTTAAGCGTCTTTCTATAAATGAAAATAAATTTGAAATTTCCTGAACCAAGATCGCAGACATATTGTGGGAACATCAATTTTGAAATGTTAGATAATTTTGGAAAAACGCATGTCTGGCCCTTAATCACCCCCATGTACGTGGTATCGCCAAGACCGAGGGTATCGCCAAAACCGAGAATATGGGAAAGTAATTTTCACGTATATGATATGGGAATATGTCTGTTTCTCACCGTAATACAGACATCGAGCATCGTATGTGTATGTCCACACGAAGCATGAGTATTTATCCACCAGTTGTCAATCAGTTTTCCCAGATCAGATCATTAATTATTTTTTGGCGAATTTTTTCAATGGTGTTTTTGCTTTTGCTCACTCAAATTTTCGAGAACAACAATTCACTAGTATAGTTCCTGGACTTCCACGCTTCCAAAACAAATGCCGGTATATAGTTGAATCTGTCAATGAAGCATAGGATTTGACAGAATTTAATAAATCCTTGTCGTTCTCAATATCCGCGCGATATGAAGGGACCACTGTCGGTCCAGAAAGATGCGAACGGCACAGACGAAGATTGGACTGCGAATGTCAACTGAAATATGAATCCATAACATATTCGAAATAATGTGTGCATATTATATTATGAATGTATTTCAATTGAAATTAATTGAACATCCATCTCAGCATTCAGATTTGCGATCTCAATAACGTGAATGAATGATAACGCGATGCCTTGATCACGCGCACGTGAATGCTGCCGTTCACATGCATGCAGCTAATCGGATATTCGTTTACTATTAACATGCTTGGAGTTTGTATATAGACCACAAATGCCGGACGACACGCTACGGCGTATCAACGATTTGTTATAATCATGTTTATTTTACAGACTTTATGACTCGTTGCTACTCGAGTAGACCGTTACGCGACAATGAAACCGAATCATCTTATCGAATATACATATATCGTATTGCTCCAAATTATGCAATTCTGGCTTTTTTAAGAGTCATTAGATAAAATAGAAATTACAGCAACGTCCAGCGCAATATGACCACGCCTATAAAAAGTGTGCCTAAAATGTACATGATAACTCTTAGATACTTCCTAAGATATAAAAGGGAATCCACTTGTTGCATCATCATTGCTTCGGGTAGTACTGCCCTGACAATACCAAGTACCATAAGTACCAAGATATTTCAACACGTGCATATTATTGAAATTGAAACCAACAACTCGTGATACAGTCGAAATAAACAAGACAACGTGTTGCAAATGTTGATCAATTGAACAGTGCATGCATATATACAGGTTCACTGGCCAATCAACCTCGACGAACTTATGACGTTATTTGATTGAACGATAATGTGATTGTTTTGAGTGACAACGTATCACAACGGCTGTATATGACTTGGTTGTCGGAAATAATATCAAGCTTTGCGGTCGTTTTAATTGTATACTGTCTACTTTGGCGGTTCTCTTGTGAAATAACGCGTGGCATTATAAGAAATAAATATTCATATTAAGCCTATGCAGTTATAAGACAAATTTACCATTAACCGGCTGTGCGTTGTATAATTTGTTTTCAAACTTTTCGGTTATAACTGCAGACCATTAATCGAAACAAGAGTCATTTCTGACCTCGTTAAACTAAGAATGATAACGTTAAAATATTGAATCTACCAAAACAATAACACATGTATATCCCGTACGACGACCTCATGTAATAGTTCTCAAGATGATGGAGATTTATGCATAATTTCATTTAGATTGTTGTGTGCAAATCTTAGCTATATTACTTTTTTTCAAAATAAGTCAAAAAGAATAATTCTAGAACTTAACAAGCCGAAAACTAAATCTGCGAACAATACGAATTGAAAGTCATCGTGACGCTGAACATCCATAACAATTTTGGTTAGAACCATAAACCAAACTCAGGACGGAGACCCTGATAAGATAAGATTCATTTCGGTTAAAAATACATATCAATTACAGTATATGCAACCTATACGATAACATAATGAAGTCTTGTGTAAATATTATGCCCACAAAATATGTGGTCCTATGGGCTAAATTAGAAAAGTTATAAACTATTGTGTAATTTACATGTGCACATAACAATCATGGCAGTATACACATGTTCCACAGTGATTATTATAAATAGCAGTAACTTTGTTGTGTGTTTGTTCATATATGTTCGGATGTTTAGTGTGTTAACATAGAATCGTTTCAATTTTATCTGATGACTCTTAAAAAAGCCAGAATTGCATAATTTGGAGCAATATTATATATATATATATATATATATATATATATATTCGATAAGATGATTCGGTTTCATTGTCGCGTAACGGTCTACTCGAGTGGGAACGAGTCATAAAGTCTCTAAAATAAACATGATTATAACAAATCGTTGATACGCCGAAGCGTGTCGTCTGGCATGTGTGGTCTATATACAAACTCCAAGCATGTTAATAGTAAACGAATATCCGATTAGCTGCATGCATGCGAACGGCAGCATTCACGTGCGTGTGATCAAGGCATCGCGTTATCATTCATTCACGTTATTGAGATCGCAAATCTGAATGCTGAGATGGATGTTCAATTAATTTCAATTGAAATACATTCATAATATAATATGCACACATTATTTCGAATATGTTATGGATTCATATTTCAGTTGACATTCGCAGTCCAATTGATCAGTCTCAGATACACATACAAACACTCGAAAACTCATCAGAACTCCTTAAGTAATACGCATATTTACTGCACAGAAACTCGGCGTTTGGTACATCTTCATCTGTGCCTTTCGCATCTTTCTGGACCGACAGTGGTCCCTTCATATCGCGCGGATATTGAGAACGACAAGGATTTATTAAATTATGTCAAATCCTATGCTTCATTGACAGATTCAACTATATACCGGCATTTGTTTTGGAAGCGTGAAAGTCCAGGAACTATACCAGTGAATGGTTGTTCTCGAAAATTTGAGTGAGCAAAAGCAAAAACACCATTGAAAAAATTCGCCAAAAAATAATTAATGATCTGATCTGGGAAAAATGATTGACAACTGGTGGATAAATACTCATGCTTCGTGTGGACATACCCATACGATGCTCGATGTCTGTATTACGGTGAGAAACAAACATACCCCCATATCATATACGTGAAAATGACTCTCCCATATTCTCGGTTTTGGCGATACCCTCGGTCTTGGCGATACCACGTACATGGGGGTGTTAATCGTTTAACGATAACAATAGAGTCTAATTCATACTGCATGAACCGGGTAAGATTTGAAACGAACAGGCATTGCAGCAAAACGGTACTATATATGCGATCAGATGATTCGATTTCAACAATGATAAATCCAAGGAATTGGTTGACATAACAATATAAGTTAATCGGGTAAAGGTCTATTCAAGTGGAAACAAACGAGAAAGTGTGTCAAAACAATAGAATTATGACAACGAGTTGAAGCATGCATGTCTTATCGTGGTTTCGCTGTGTGAAACCGGATATATGTACAGTGTATGACAATCATGGCCTCGTTAACCATACAAGAATTTACCATGGTTTGTAATAGAACTATCGTTATTATGAAGGTCGTCTGATCATACTACAGCTTGCTATCAGCTAACCATGTGGTAATGTCGTTGTTTATTATATTATATAGACATTTTACTAAACGCGTAATTTATTAGTGGCCGTTCAAGTCATTTAAAATAATTATTAGTCATCCGGGGTAAACAGCACCTATTGCAATGACTCTCCGGGTAAAGTTACATCTATCTTTTAAGTTGATTATAATCGCTCTTTATTGTTAATTATTAGTGCCCTTTAAGTCATTTTAGATCAACAGCACCTATCCCCGGGCCCAGTTACCCCTATATGCAAATTTTGAGCTCCGATCGTCCAGCCGTTTGGTCGCCTATAAGCGGACAAATAAACAACAAAACAAACAACATTTAGTTTTATTAATGTAGATAATGTATGGTTTGTGGCATGCAGTGGCATAGTAACGGTAACGATTCACACTGGTTATTTGTAGAAAACCTACTACGTGTGGTCCATGCAGGTGAGTTATCACACTATTTGTGGATTATATAGAACATCGTGATTTTTCCAATTTCTTCAGAAGAGATTTATCTAGAAGAGGACATCGTTTAATATTCGTCAAATATCAACTTGATATTATTTTTATTGTTATAGATTTCCGAACGAGTTCACTCAAGTTCGCGACATTCGCACGAAAGTACTGAAAATGCCAGATTGTGTTATCAAGTGGCCTCTATAGTGGCACTCTGGTATTTTATGTATAATATGTCAAGACAAATAATTTCTTATTCTCTTCCTCAATCCCGCGTTGTCCTTACGACAAGTGTGAAATTCACAATAACACTTTGAAAGTAGTTACCCAATAAATATTGGGGTAACGATGCACATATTGTTACATATTGTTACAGATTCCCACAGATACCCATTACCCAATAACCAGTGTGCATCGTTATCCCAATATTTCGTGGGTACCTACATTCCAAGTGTTTCTGTTAATTTCTGACTGGTCATAATTAAGGACACCATAATTGCAGAAAGGGAATGAGAAATGATTTGTCTTAATATATTATGCACACACAAAAATGTGTTATCAACTGCCCTCTAGATGCAGTAATTTCTTGCGCATATCACAATCTTTAGAGAACTCGTTCGGAAATAAAGGAATAAAAATAATATCAATTGAATATTTGACAAATTTACCGTTGTCATTTTCTAACGAAATTTCTTCAGAAGAAATTGGAAAAGTTGCCGTGTTCGATAAACAACAAATTGTGCACTAAATTACCTGGTCACCTGGACCACTTGTAGCATGAGTTGTATAAATAACCAGTGTGTATCGTTACATTACAAGACCCCAGTGTGCATCCCGCGCTTCGGTCATCCCATGTGGTAACTATTGCATCAGGAATTCTCACGAAAAGATTCTTTAGAGCAAACAAAATGATATATTATGCTCGAGGCACACTTTCATGCCATATATCCACTTATAAAAAGGGTAAGACAGTGACGGGCACATGTCTATATGCATTCTTTGTCTGCATGAAACAACTTTTGGGAGGCGAACGGTATCTGCCTGCTCTATGTTTTGCCCATATTCATGCATGATATTTCAAAATGGATTTTCTCAAACTCTGTCTGGATTGTTTGTTTATTTATGTTCTTTATATTTGGTACATGCTAAATGTGACAAAACATTAAGGACCACCAATCAATTGGAACAATAAGCCTCTGACGCACGGAATGAAGAGGCGGGTCTGGTATATATCCATAACACAAGTTGGTGCACAAAAATTCACACAACGTTCTAGAATATGGACAACTGAACTCAGGATGAAAGACAGTTTCAGAAAATTATAAACAGACACACATCTCAGTATGGCTCTGAGAGTATATGTCTACACATAGGCCTATATAATGGACGAAACAATAGAAACTTCATGACATGCATCGAAACATTTTAATCACAAATATACTTGAAACAAAGACCGACAAGAACAACAATTTGCAAATTACCATCAAATTAGTTATCTACAATCAAAAACATGTTGAACTTCATATAACAACGAGAAACGTGGTATGTACATGTATACGTCTATAGTTGTTTCATAGTATAGTGCCCTATAGCTCCTTGAAATTGAAGACACAATCATGGGACCTGCAATATGCGCAGTGTTTTAAATTGTCAGTAGCAGCGCATGGGTTCTGTTTTGTTCTTTCCAACAATATATATAATACCATAGTTGTCGTATACTGTTCACAAATTGTTTGTTTCATCTACCCAGCTTGTGATACCGCAGAAAATCAAATCCATGACACCACCACCCCTCCCACTGGAATCCGGCTTCAACATGGCACGATATCCAGGACCCATATTAAAGATGGTCTATCTATCTCTTAATATAACACGATTTATATAGTTTCCTGGATATAAAATAATAAATATGAATCGAAGACCCCTGTCTAGAAACGCTTCTATAAATAAATATTGATTTTATTTCGAATTTTTGCCAATAATTGTGGGCTCCAGGGTGTTCCGATGGATTCAAATGTGAAATCCAAGGTGGCCGCTGGCGGCCATGTTTTTAAACATAATTCGGAAAAAATTCGAAGATCATATGAAGTGGCATGTAGGATGTGCCAATAGGATGTAGTCATGCAAAGAGTAAAAACCAAGATGGCTGCCGGCGGCAATGTTTTTCCACGAAAAAGAAAATAATTGATAGCTCTCATCGAGAGGTCACCCCGAAGATTCATATGAAGTTTTATGCTGATCAGGTGAGTGATGTGACGCATGTAGGGTATGTCACACGATTTAGTCGTGCAAAGAGTAAAATACAAGATGGCTGCCGGCGGTCATGTTTTTCATCGAAAATCATTCAAACTCAATAGCCCATCTAGAGTTGATCTCAAAAATGCCTGTAAAGTTTCAAAGCATTTCGCCAATAAATGTGGGCTGCAGGGTGTGCCGATGAATTCAAATGTGAAATCTAAGATGCCCGCTGGCGGCCATGTATTTTTTAACACAATTCGTAAAAAATGGTAAGTTCCCATCTAGAGGTCGCCAAAGGAAATTGTTGACGGAAGCATGCACGGACAACGGAAACCAACCCATGGAAATAGCTTAAACTTGACTTTGTCAAGTTGAGCTAAAAACTACCAACGGTAGTTTTATGGTCTCAAATCGGACGGTGGATCTATAAACAGGGACGTGGCTAGAGGGTATCCATTGGAGGGGTGTCTACATTGAGACGTGGCTAGAGGGTCTCCGTTGGAAGGGTGTCCACCTTGATAATTCCAACTGTACCCCCCCCCCCATTGAATCAGACCAGAGACAAAGTTTTGCATAATTCCATTTGCACCCCCCTTGAATCAAACCAAAACACCCTTGAATCAGACCAAAGGTTTTGTGCATAATTTCATTCCCTCCTTGCACTAAGAGTTCACGGGCCTAATAGCCTATTTATAAACCATGGTTCTATCTACCCGGTATGATAATCTCATATATATGTTGAAGACCTCTGTCTGTCTGTCTGTCTGTCTGTCTGTCTGTCTGTCTGTCTGTTTGTTTGTCATTTATACAAATCTACGATTCTCAACCGATCGGGACGAAACTTGGTACGTGTGTGTAGTTTGACCAGGCGGTGGACGTTGTCGTATTGGCGAGCCAGTGCGGCGCCCGCTTCGCGCATGCGCAGACGAGATCTCGGAAACGGGTGGAGCTATCGACTTGAAATTTGCTATGTGAATGTATCTTGCCCCGGATACGAACTTTATCGGGTCGCCGAGCCCGTGCGACGCCAGCTTCGCGCATGCGCAGAACAGATCTCGGAAACGGGTGGAGCTATCGACTTGAAATTTGGTTTTTGAATAGCCTGGACAACGGGTGGAGCTATCGACTTGAAATTTGGTTTTTGAATAGCCCGGACGATGTCGGGCTCATCGGCTAGTATTATATATTTTGAACCTGAAAATTGCACAAATCCTAACATCTAGTGGTCTAACCCCAGACAAATGCACACGACTATATATACGGACAATAGACCAGACCAGGACACACCGGGCCGACCATGGTTATTCGGCCCGGTGTCAGAAAAATTTGAAAACTAAACAAGAAAATCGCAAAATCCTAGCATCTAGACTGCAGACCTCAAGCTTTCCTAGTGTTGGAAATTTCAAACCTCATACTCTCCCTTAGTTCGGAAATTTTCCAACTGATGACCATTTCAGTCAACAATTTTAACCAAATGTAGTAAAACATTGTCTTCTTAAACTCATTAGAAGTTGTTTAATGGCCACGGGGAGGGACCAGGACACACCGAGCCGAGCATGGTTTGGCCACGTGTGCGAAAATTATGAAATCTGAAGAAAATCGCAAAATCCTATAGCATCTAGACTGGCCTCAAGCATTCATATAGTTGGAAATTTCAAACCTGACACCCCGACTTAGATTGGAAAATTTCCAACTGATGACAATTCCAGTGAAAATTTTGACCAAATGTAGGACAATATTGTTTTCTTACATTAAGTAGAAGTTTTTGACTGGCCACGGGGGAGGGACAAGGACACAAGCTTTCCAAGTGTTGGAAATTTCCAACCTGACACCCCCTAAGGTTGGAAAATTTCTAACTAGTGGCCATTTCAGTCCAAAATATTTACCAAAAGAAGGAAAATATGCAAATATTGGTCCAAAAACAATAAATTCCCCTCAATAAATTGATTGAAAATCAAACTACAAGAACATTTTCAACCTATTGTTGGTGTGAAATTTCCAAAATTTCGACCCCCCCAACCCCCCCCCCCCTGTCGCCACGTCTCTGTCTGTAAACCAGTGTCCAGATAATAAGCTGACGACAGACACAGAAACATCAATAAGACAGGTTGTTGATTTATATATTGAACATTCCTTAAAATGAATAAATTGGAATCAAAGAACGACTCATCGCCAAGTGTTCCGTTATCAGCCTATAGATAATATGTATAATCGGCTGGTGATCTGCATGGTAACTCGTGGATCAAGCCACAACAACAGAACATGGCGACCAGGCGATGCTGTCTCACTCACATATATTCGGTGTTTATCCACCTGGAAATGAAGAAACAAAAAAGTTATAATTATCCGATACTGGTCGGGGTGTGATCATAACTGTGATGTCTGGACAATAGCAGATGACAAAATATTATAATTATTGTTAAAGAGCCGGGTACTGTACTCACATGGTGTTGTTGGTTTCTATAGTCTCTGCTTCGTAGAATACTAGTAAGGTAACCAGATTTCCATTATTTGAAAGTCTGTTGAGTACGAAGTAATGTTACGGATGGCAGATTGGCCGGGATGCGAAAATACAACTGTCGTCGAGTAATTTCTGTATAGTTTTCAAGCAAATGTATCAATAAATGTGATATTATACGAGCAGCGTGAATTCCGTTACTTATTCCTTATTCGAAACATTTGGGAAAAAGTGGGAAATGACCATGGCAAGGTCTTTAGTAAGGTGAGATGAAATTTTGGGTGAAAAAAAAAATCCGCGTAAAAAGTTCAAAAATGCCTCGAAAATAAACGGAAATTGTCCGAAACAAGTTGAACTGAAACTTTTTTGGGACGAGTCTGAAACAGTTGGTCTAATAGAAATTACCCCTCTGATCGGTCGGAAAAAAATTGGAAGATGTGGCAATTTTCGAGGTATTTTTGAACTTTTGACCCGGATTTGTTTTCACCCAAAATTTCATCTCGCCTTACAAAAGACATTGCCATGCATTAGGCAAACCTCGTCAGATTCCGTCATAGGTCGAGGAGTCCAGAATGGTTGCCATGATCATTTCCCACATTTCCCAAAAATTTTCGAATAAGGAATAAGTAACGGAATTCACGCTGCTTATTATATGCATACTAGTCCCATATACTCATTTATGTTATTGCATTGTCACTAATCATGATTACGTCTTGTACACGGAAATTCGCAATTTAATTATTAACTGTGATTTTAAGATAACCTGTTAAAGGTACTCAACCCGTAAAGAGGGTCCCCATCTCAACAGATTCCAACAACAACAATCCGATCAGAGGGTCCTATATTACTATTTCTTTGGCTTTGGGGGTAAAAAATATTTGATTCGAGTCGAGGAACCCATCAAACAAAGCTCAGAGTTATTAGATATTGATTTTTCAAATTTGTTATGTTCTCGAGATGAGTACTAATAACTGCCGTAATCTGCTCTGGATGTGTACTCCAAATCTATTCAAACAGACAAGGATGAATAACTCTAAAATCAAGTGGTAATTTTAACGCAATTTTGACTGAGTTCTGGGCCAGATAGTATTCCCGATAATGAAAAATAATAGATTTCTAAAATCGATATCTAACAAATCTCAGCTTTGATGGGTGACTTCCTCGACTCGAATCAAATATTTTTGACCCCCGAAGCCATTGAAATAGTAATTGAGAGGAGTTTTATCGGGTTGAGTACCTTTAACCTGAACGTTTACAAAATACATCTTCGACTCAAATTACTTATTTTTCTATACATTATCGATATTCGATGGTTGTTATTGCCGGGAATTTATTGAAATTGACGTACAGTACCCCTTTAAGTATATATATTCTGCTAATGATCGGTTAATTGCATGCGTCATGTCGTCACCAGTCCTGAATCGTTATTTCGTGGGATAATCCAGATTCAGAATTCGAAACTGATTACGGAAGGGGGGGGGGGCGTACTTAATCGAGATTACGCGGATTCTAGGTCAGATTTTTAAATCCACGTGGTCGCCGGTACTAGGTTTAATGTTCTCCCAGCGTCAAACATCGCTCATATATTTGACACAAGTAATAAGTAAAGTGAGTAGATGGGCGCGAAGCGCCCGGGATGGTCGAAAAGATCGAGTGACCTTCTCCTTCACCCCACGGTTTGTTGTTGTTGGAGATATTTTCTGTGTGCTATATATAGCACACAGAAAATAGTCATGTCTGAACAGGGCAAAAGCGGATGGATTATTTGGGGAAGAGCCCACGAGCTTTAATATGGGGTGTGAGGGGTGTCCCGGTGGGTCCCTTTAATATATGGTTGAGCTGAGCGCGTGTCATATGGTGCGCTGAAAAAGGAGCGGGGCCCGTGTTATAATTTTAAAATAGTGTTAGTTTGTTAGTTATTTAAAAAACAACCGCAAGGCAGAGCGTGTGATTCAATGTGATTCTATGCGCCATCATACCGCGATTCTGCTAAGTCCAAATGCGCAGAGACAGTATGTTTTGGATATTTCGTTGTTTCTGTATGGACCGCCCTACATCACATAGCACGGGCGTAAGTGAAGACTCTGACAATTTTATGTGCAGAGTTATTTGGGTTTCGATAAATGAAGTAAATCTGATTGATAATGTACAAGATAGACTTTAATTGTTGACAATATATGTGAATGGTTTTGTACAGAGATATATATGATTACAATTATTATTTATATCACAAAATAGGCAATAATAGAAGACAGGCGCCCCATATGTCTCAATATATATATAGGACGAGAGATATATATATGCAATTAGTAATCGATTTAACCCATCGTTTGCACGACGCGGTTTAAAACTGTTTAGCCTCTCCAATGCACTGATCGCATTCGGAGCATGATAATGAAACAAGATATATGCTTACAAGAACAACATCTCAAAACTGAACGGGGTCGTCATAACTTAACGACAGGGTCACGGAGGGTAAAGACGTCATATTCGAGCTCACTGAAGGTGTTGACATATTGCGCCTTCATATATATCAGAATTGTCAACAGATGATATGCATGAAGGATGCCAGGCATCCATGATCGAATCAACATGGCGTTGTTGAGTTAGTTGCGTTAATGATGTGCAGAATCTACCCTGAGCAGTGTTCAAACCCCCCAAAAAAAGACTAGTGGCATTGGTCAAAATAAAACGATAAATCATGCATATATAATCAATTTTCCATCGAAGGTTGATGCGCATTCTCACAATAAACTCCCTTACATAATTTACAAACTGGTGTGCATTCATACACCTCGCGGTTTTACAACCAGTCTGATCACGTTTTATAGCAAGATGGGTGGAGCGGATTTCAGTCAATCGTGCATGGTTGGCAATAGGCGGCCATCCTTCAACTCTCGGCCCCATTCCGTGCACAAAGATACGCTCCGGTGTCTTTGTTGTAATTTTTTTGGTTTTATATATTTTTTGGTAATTTCTTTATTTTGTTAAAATTATGTATACATTTAGTACATGCCAGTGTGTTCTTGAGTCGTGAGCCGTCCTGCTCCCGAAGAAATGTCAGAGCGGCAAGCGGGACGAGCATATTTTGGTATATGCCGCTCCTAACTCGTTGAGAGCTATGACCACTTATGGGTCTGTAGTTCCTGCACCCCACTCCAAGCTAGTGCTGGGTCGGTTTTCAAGCCGGATCCCGCTTGGTTGGTGTTGTTAGGTGAGTGGAATGTGTATGACATGAGCGCTAGCTTCTGAAAGTGAATTTGTAATTATACGGATGGCGGGTAGTGCCTGTTATAGAAATGATTGCGTTTCCCCCCAATTTGAATTTGAATGGGTTCCCAGGGCGCGGGCGTAAGTGAAATCATCTTCTTGTTCTTGTTGTAGTTTATTGGTTGAAAAAATATGTAAGATGGTAGACAATGGTATATGTGAATGTATATATATACAGTGAATATTTTTGGTTTTTGTGATTTTTTTGGGTTGTTTTTAATAGATTTTGTAAAAATATTGAATATATATACACAATTTCTGTAAAGGAGGTGTTGTCAATTAAGTAGTGTTAGTTGATTTTGGAGGAGATAATTATTCGACGGCTTATACTACGGCACGACAAGCGTATATTGCCGCCCGAGGACATTCATCAGCGCCCAAGTATTCATCTGTATCTTATATTTATATGTTCTGACATGAAAGTTATGCATTTCTTCTATTTTTTCTAATTAGCTGCCAATCCGCGCTCAATCCCGTCATTTTTTCAAGTTAAAGTTTGTTTATTGATGAGGGCAAGAATTTCTAACAGCTCTCCTAAATCAAATTTCGAAGACGTTGTGAAGAACACACGAAACTTGTTATTTGTACATGGACGAGGGGTTGTTTGGTTTGTCTACCCCCCCCCCCCCCCCCACACAGTGGTAAATTTCCAACAGTTGGACATTTTATGTCTGACACATTAGTTGGACATTTGACACTAGATATAGGTTGGAATTGTTCTCATTGCTTGATTTTCCAACCAGTAATTAGTGTATGAAATTTTCCAACCTTAGGGTGTGTCAGGTTGGATATTTGCAAGGGGGTGAAAATAGAATTGTACGAACCTGCATGGGAGTTTGATGTTTTTTTCAAGGGGGGGGGGGGGGGGTGGGTGCAGTTGGAAATTACGGTCTGTTCGTTTATCGATTCTGGCCACCACAATGCACGGAGTGTAATCCGTAATCTGAATCTGGATACTCCCACGAAATAACGACTCAGCAGTTACATTTGCCCCATTTTTATAATCCTGCCAATCATAGGGGCGTGTCGTTTAAACGATGTTAGAAATATAAATTTAAAAATGTTTAAATTTAAAACGAGCGCGCCACTTTAAACAATGCGTCGCTATAGATATCATACGTTACGTATATATATAAATCATACGTGTAGATCCATTATAATTACCGGGGGTGTTTCCACAAGTATTTTGGGTGTTAGTCCGAACCGTTCTTGAATATTTATCACAGAAAAACTTCACCTCTTCAGGCCGATCGGGTGGCCACCCTGTGGGGTACATATGGAGGGTTATAGTACCACCGCAGACGCTGCGATCGCAGGTGGGAAATAATCACGGATGCATGGAGCTCACACTGCGCGTGCTCACGATTAGACCGCAGACAAAACAAATTGTCGCTGATTTCCACCAATCTTGTACTTAATCATCTCCATGATATGAGGATTATAATTGTGTGGTTTAAAGATATGTCAAACGTGGCGCTGTTTGAGTCGGGGTGCACGGAAAGGAGAGGGGCATCGCATTTGATAAAAACAATTTTAGCGCCGATTTCCACCAAATTGATACACATTCTTCTCCATGAAATGAGGACTCTAATGGTTTGGTTTAAATATGTCAGGAGTGGCGCTGTTCGAGTCAGGGGGGGGGGGGGCGACATTTCATAAAATTATTTTTAGAAACGATTTCCACCAAATTGATACACATTCTTCTCCATGATATGCGGAACATAATTGTGTGGTTTAAAGATGATTCGCCGTTCGCCTGAGGGGTGCACGGATGGGAAAGGGGAACCAAAATTTATATACATATTTTTAGCGCCGATTTCCATCAAATTTATACACATTCTTCTCCTTATAGAAGAATCTAATCGTGTGATTTAAAGACGCCAAATTTGTGCCGTTTGGGTGAGTGATTTGGGGGCACTATATTTGATAAGGATTTGTTATGTCGAAGATTACCACAAAACTTATAGATACTATAGATACTAATACTCCATGTTATCAGGAGTCTAATGGTGTAGCTTAAAGGTACTCAATCCGATAAAAAATTACTATTTCAATGGCTTCGGGGGTCAAAAATATTTGATTCGAGTCGAGGAAGTCACCCATCAAAGCTCAGATTTGTTAGATATCGATTTTAGAAATCTATTATTTTTCATTATCGGGAATTCTTTCTGGCCCAGAAGACTGTCAAAATTTCGTTATTATTACCACTTGATTATAGAGTTATCCATCCTTGTCTGTTTGAATAGAGTTTTGGCGTAAAATCTCGAGCAGGTTACCAAATTGACGGCAGCTATTAGTACTCATCTAGAGCAATTAACAAATTTCAAAAATCAATATCTAATAACTCTGAGCTTTGTTTGATGGGTTCCTCGACTCGAATCAAATATTTTTTACCCCCAAAGCCAAAGAAATAGTAATATAGGACCCTCTGATCGGATTGTTGTTGTTGGAATCTGTTGAGATGGGGACCCTCTTTACGGATTGAGTACCTTTAAAGTTGTCAAGCGTGGTGTCATTCGAGTCAGTGGTGCAATGAAGGGGAGAGGGATACCATGATTGATACAACTATTTTTCGTACCGATTTCACCAAATTGATACACATTCTTCTACATGATAAGAAGATTCTAATCGTGTGATATAAAGACGCCACATTTTATGCCGTTTATGTGAGAGATGATGGGGGTCACTAAATTTGATAATAATTTGTTGAGTCGCCGATTTCCACCAAACTTATACCTAATCGTTTCCATGATATCAGCAGTCTAATAGTGTGGTTTAAAGATATCAAAAGTGGTGCCGTTCGAGTCACGGTGCATGGAGGGCCCGGGACAGGGACGTTAAAATACAAAAAAAAGTATGTTTAGCGCTGATTTCCACCAAATTGATACACATTCTTCTCCGTGATATAAGAATCTAACCGTGTGATTTAAAGATGCCAAATTGGTGCCATTTAGAGAGAGGGGGCACTAAATCTGATAAGAATTTGTTTAGTAGCAGATTATCACCAAACTTATACATAATCAAACATAACAGATTACCACCAAACTTATACATAATCAGTGTAATAGAGTGATTTAAAGCTGTAAACAAGTGGCGTTATTTGAGTCAGGGGTGCACAGAAGGGGAGAGGGGCATCACAATTTAGAAACACATTTTTAGCGCCGATTTCCACCAAATTGATACACATTCTTCTCCATGATATGAGGAGTCTAATCATGTGACGCCAAATTGGTTCCGTTTGGGTGAGCTATATGGGGGCACTAAATTGATATGAATTTGTTTAGTCGCCAATGTTTTATATAGTCATCTCCATAATCAGTCTTAATTGTGTGGTTTAAAGATGTAAACAGTGGCGCCACTTGAGTCATGGATAGGGAACGGATGGTCACCAAACACTGATAACAACATGTTTAGTGCCGATTTCTAGCAAATTCGTACACGCGTTCTCTCCAGTGATACGGAAAATCAAATCTTGTGGGTTAAAGACGCCACATGTGGTGCATATATTAGCGAATGTCTGTCTGTGTTCTATGTATAGCCTCACGGTGAGACATCTAGATAGCACCAAAATGGGTCTAACATGGGTATTTTTTTTACGAGGAAGAGAAGGATGCGGGTTAAAAAAAATTAAATAGTCATCTCCAGAATTCGTTATAAGGAAATTTTGGCGTTCAAATTTCACAACACGAAATTTGGTGACTTAATTAATTCACATTCAAGAACAATAATATCTTCTCAACTGTCATATTTATATGGGGACTGGAATCAGGGAATTCATGTAGTGAGCTAGCAAAACAGTTGAACAGAAGAAAGCATTAAAAGTATATTTATCGTTCTATTTAACAGATACCTACATATTCTTGCAAAATGAGGGACATTGAACCACAAGAGGATGGCATGTTAGAATGGCACATGTACTACAACACAATTGAGATTCTCTCCAATTCAAGATATTTTCCACAAAAAAGATACAATATGTCAAGTGATGTGGAAATGTATAGAAGGCCTGTTAAAAAATATTGGTCACAGTGTGAAATCAGATACAGTTTCTTCTGAGATAAAATAAAACCCAGTCAGTAGAAAATGACTTTTGAGGACCCTCCAACACTGGCTTCTGACAAGGGTACATATCCCCGTTACAAGGGGTTTCTTTCATTTTATTAGAATAGACTCATAGCTTAGCATACATAACGTAAAATCTCGCTCTGTGTCTCGCACATGTAGCTGATCTATTGCAACATTTATTTTAAAATGAGAATAATTAGCCAGAATAGCACCATGAACAGAGGAGCACCTGGACGTTCCTTTAAAACGTCTGTATCTTCATGGAGATATGATAACGAGGTGACTCAACAACTTAGTCAAACCCACTAGATTGATTTATATGTAGAACCCAATTGTCGTCTTTTATTTTTGTGAACTGATTATTATTCATGATGTTCATGTTAGGATCCAAATACCAAATATTAAAATAAAAAAAAGTCAATTCAACCACGCTGACTGTGCGATTTAAAAACATATAACGTCTGAAGTACGAGCAGAACTTTGTAATTAAATAAATACTTCTTTATTGGCGGCACGAATTAAGCGCGATAAACAAAATGACAACCACCCCGACAAGGTGGGCTATGTGCTACTTATAACCCATGTATACAAATGACGTTTTGGATATATAATCTATGAGAATACGTGTAACACTTTGAACAAGAGTATCCTCTATCCCCACCAAATATCTACAGTTGAAGGCTTCACATCACTTTAACCAGGGCAACGCCAGGTAACCCTGCTAGTAATTAAGATAACCCTTTGTCTGTTTGTTTTGCACAATAGAAACCTATACAGAACTTCGTGAAGTAGATGTGTGGGTTTTAATTTTGGTTGGCCACCCAGCCATGGTGATCATTGTTCTTTTAAGATTCGAAAAAGAAATAAGGAACCGGGAATAAGTTCCACTCCATTTTCAACAGCTTATTTCCACCTGATGGGCTATATGCACTGCATGCATGCATGCGCAGCATCTTACACATTACGGTATATAAGCCCCTATTTATTGAAATGTGCCATATAATTATCCATTCCATATCGAGAGAAAAAGCAAGTCATTCGATGAGAACGTGAGTTTAAAATACCGGTACACATTCCATCACTGGGTGTAAAGGGAACGACCGAATCTGCATACAGCTGCCAAATCGATCTGTCATAGCTATCTCATAGATAACTCACACCGATATATATATACGTGGGCAACAACACGAGTGACTAGGGCGAATGCCAGCCTGTCATGCAATAAGAATTTCATGTTTTCAAATTATCCGAAATATGTGTGAAATGCACTCAGTACAATTTATTCAAAATGCGTATGCAATAAGTGGAAACGAATTTCTATAAATTAAGTTGCATTACGTTTTCAAATTTAAGAAAACTCATCGCCATATACAATACATGCATATAGAGTTTCATAAAATACATCCCAACATAACGAGTTGAAGATCTTGTATATCACATGAACAAATCAGGAGCTTTGTGCCTTTTTAACAAATCAAATTCCTTAAAAGAAGCTGCAAAATGCTTACATTTACAGCGTTGGCTGAGACGCTTCACAAATGTATGCGACAATATGGCGCGCTCTCCGGCTGGCGACGGAAAATATAGTCCCACAATTTGCCTCTTTGTTTTTGTGCCTATTTTCGTTAGTGCTACAAAGGTGGACAAGAATTTAAACTTAATGAGCAAAGCAACCATTTTGCGTTGTCTGGTGTTAGTGCCATTCGCGGGTTTTCGAAATAGTATTAATCCGCCCGAATCAATGTAAAGACGCGCGGTCATTTTGTTGGCGCGATGTCAGGTGATATGTTACAAATTCAAGATAAAGAAATATGTAATGGCCTTTTAATGATATAATAGGGGTTTCGTGTGATATAAATATACATGCATGTGACTGATTATAACTTCAAGTACACATACATTAATACCTTGGTTAAGTTGGTGGAGTAATATATTATAATATTCATTTCTCTCATATAGCGAAAATCATCATTTGTGTATATATGTGCAATATTTTCATTCTAATGAATAGAATCTAAGAATACTAGCAATGCAACTTATGGTATATGCACTAATGAAAATGATTGCAATTGAATAATTCGTTGTACTAGAAGACACCTCCATGTTGATGATATGTTGTGAGTTTACAAGGTCATTACAATGCAGCCCTCATAATTGGCTAAGGCAATCGGCAATGCCGAAGCCATTTGCTGAAGCAAGCTGGGTCACGATAAAGGGTTGCCGTAGCAGATTGCCGAAGCCAAACAATCTGAATTAAAAGGGTCATTAAATAGAACATGCGCTGGTGACTTCAACTTGATCGTGAAATTGGTTGAATATTTATCAGATGCACCGACTATAAAATATACCAGGTTTCATACGACTTCACTCGCGAGCGACATCGGTCGGGCAGGGATTTTTATATAGATGGTCTTCCAAATTCCACCCCCCCCCCCCCCCGCTGTGTTGGAATTTTCAAAACGGTAACTCAAATATTTCAACTGTTGGAATTTCCAACCTGATATTCCATGCATGTGGTTGGAAATTTTCAAACTGATATGGCTATTTCCGTCCAAAAATTATGGAACTTAGGAAGTATGGAAATATCCCACTTGGGTTAACAACAAATTTCACACAAAATTACTAAAATACCCATATAGACTATACCAGTGACAAGGTTCAAATGGTCGAATTTGGCTAAACCACACTAACTATGAAAACCCTAATAAATATTGATTTTATAACTAGGTCAAAGGCATCTGTGCGGACAGGGAGATTGACGACCCGATTTCTTCGGTAGATTTCGCTAGTTTCCGATACGATATCTCAACTTCGCTTCGTTTAATTTCGCCGATTTATATGTCAAATGAAAGAGAATTTTATTGCCAATAAGACACACTTGGGATATTTCGGCTGTAATTATCGAATTCTATAATTTATTAGGGTTTTTAATAGGTGGTGTGGGTTTAGACAAAATCGATCATTTGAGCCTTGCCACTGGTATATATAGTCTATATTGGTATTTTAGTAATTTTCCCCATGGGCCTGTGCACACACACACATCTGCACACACACCGAGGCGAATATACACGAGTCAGCATTTAATGTCCGCGCCCGATCGGACAACGCACCGCACACTACGACTACATACATTCACAAATGTTGCAATGGGGGGGGGGTGTGAGTCCCCCGGAATTCGGTATTTTGCATTCGGATCTTTATTCGGTGATCTCGAATGAGACTTTTCAGCCTGACAAACTTGGTATGTGACCGAGTTCTGACTTTTGTCAGAATACCATGACCATACACATGCCTTGTATATTAGTTTCACGTCCCATTTGGATCATGTAATAAATATAATCTACAACTCGCCCCCAGTGGCGAGGTCCAGACCTAATTACTGGGCGAGTTTTGTAATATCCGCTATAAACTGGGGACGAGTATAGTATATCATCTATATATGGAATAAAACATGGTACGCGATGCATGGCGATGGCATAGCCGATATCACATTCAAGTCAGTGCAATAATGGTGCCGATGAAATCTTGGTATATTGTATACCTCCTCTATCAATTAAGATAGGATTTCCATTTTAAAAGATTGAAAATTGAAGTCGAACCCGCATCAATGCATGCAGGCCTACATATATGTAGCATCGGGCATTTTGCCATATAAAGCTATATCGCAACCATGTACATTTTGCCATAAAATGAGACTAAATTGAGAAAAGCATTGTTATAATTATATACACTTACTATAATAATGTCAATCAATATCTGCCAAATCCTCTTTTAGGAATATTTTCACTTTGCCTCCGTCTTCAGACATGACCATAGTATCGTTGTATGGGTTGTCGTAAACGCTCCTGGGTTTCTCTATACCACACACCTCCCGATTCATCACCGTCCGCTTATACTTCCCTTTGTCTGTGATCTCAATAATATTATCTGACCAGACACCACAAACCAAGATTCCCGAGTCGACATACCACATTTTACGAGGGTCCTTGAGGATGCGTTGATCGACGAACATCCACAGTTGCCTCATGTCTTCACTGAAGCAGACAATCGTATGTTTCTGGCTGTCAGAAATAAGAAACTGTTGTTTCGTTGGATGAGATACCAAGAACGTTGGGCGACCAAGAACTTTCTTTTCAGTTGTCCCAAGGATATCACCATTGTCGGCAATTTTTCGAACAACCTTGTCTCTTGGGAAGGATACCATGAAGTTTCCACCGATTCTGCAAACGCTGTAGCATTTCCCACCAACGTCCGTTTCGCTTTCTTTTTCAAGCGATTCCGCATCATATACTTCAATCTTATTGTCATTGTATAAGCTCAAGGCTAGGTGACCATCATAAAGACACAGATCAAGTGGCCATGTTGATATTTTAATTTCTTTTATCAGGTATCGTTTCTTGTTGTATAACATAAGTTTATGTGGATTTCCAGTGATAACAAAGAAGTTGTTGTCCTTGTAAAGATAAATCATAGGCAGCTCTCCTCCTGGCAACAATTCACCACCTTCCTCCTTCTCTGGTTCCTCAACTTCCGGTCCCTCGTCGTCGACCTTTTCCCCAGCAGCCATTTTCTTTGGTTGCTTCTTCTTCGGGTTCTTTGGTTCCTCTGTAGGTTTATGCTCCGATTTAGGTTTTAGTTTTGCCGGCTGTGGTTTGGCGTCTTCAGCGGGCTTAGTGAATTTAGGAATTTTTATCACAGGAGGTAACTTATGAGCAAACGGCACCTGTTGAATAATGACATCACCAATTTCATCAGCAGATTTCAGTCCTTTGAACGGTTTTTCCCTGAAGCTAATTTTCGGTGCGTTCATGTCAGTATTAAGCGTTGTAACCTTATCGATCCATTCTTTAACGTCGTTGCCCTCAATACTGATATTTGGCGTTTTAGAATTTTCCGAAATATCAGCAACTTGTTTTTCAAGGTCACCCTTGTTCTTCGTAACAGATTTGAGCAACGATTCTGCCTCTTTCAGTCTATTGCCTAGTTTCTTCCTTTCTTCTGAGTATCCAGTTTCCAAGGATGATAATAATTTACTTTCCAAGTTTTTGGCATTTTCAACAATCCGAGCGCATTGTTTAGTAATCTCTTCTTTGGAGTTCACATACAATTGTTCGAAGTCGTCGGATTTTTTATTCCCTTCATCGCGAACGTCTTTCAAATAAGTTTCCAGTTTGTTGAAACACTCCACTCGTCCTTTGAGAACACCCAGAGCTTCCATGTTGGAAAATTACACGTCGTTTTCAAAAGTGAAACTGTTGTCGGCGCTGAAACGAATTCCGTCGATTTCCCTGATGTATCGGTTGATGTCTTTTCAATAACGCACACGTAAACAGACAAGACAGCAACACGAGCCACTTTTCACGAATGATTCTGCGGCTAAATGAGAATCACCACGTTTTCTGTGATTTAATTTAACGATATCGATTCTTCCTATAGAATTCCTCCGTATAAATCATAAAAAAAAACTATAGCTAAAGAGTGAAACACGCGAGAAGTAGAGCCCTTCAGGTATTAATCACACGGCGAAAAGGCATCTCATTGGTTTCTCAAATAATCTTCAAAGTGAGTTTTTGATGCTCTCAGACAGAAAAGACACGTATATACAATACGCCTGGGTCCAATAAATTTCTTTAACAATTCATTGGAGTCATCATCTAGAGAGTTATGCGTAGGAGACGTGTCTCAAGTTACAAAGCTCAACAAAGGCCCTGTTCCCGGTGATCTGTCGCCAATCCACAAATGAAACGACAAACAGTAGCAACAGCAACTCCCAAGAAGAACATCAATATTCAGGATAGATGAGCACGTGACATAAAAAACTCGAAGATGAGATAAAACCACCAGCAAATAATTATCTTGCAACGCGAGCTCCTGTTTGAAATATGTCCTATCTGTATAGTCCAAAGGGGCGCCTCAATCTCTCCGCGCGCACAATCCCATGTTATTATTCCGTTCACACGTTTGAGGTCGGTACACAACTATGCTAAACGTACTTCCACGTATATGAGAACGTATTTCCACGTCGTTTAAGTGTTTACTTTACACGCAGTTTCTCAATGACCCATTCCTTTGTATAAGCGAATCTCCACGTGTATCATCTTATATACCGAAATAACGTGCCATCATCCTGATAGCGCGATAAATACTCTTCAAAACAATTTCGCTCTTTGGCACGGGGAGGAATGTGAAAGCTGACTATATGCTAAGAGATGCCCGTTCTAAAATCGGACGCAAGCAATAATTAGATACCGCCTTCGCATCGTTTGTAAGTATAGATAAGAGATGTGTATTCCTCGGCCTTAGCGTAGAGTGCAGACTTACTCTAAAAGCAACAATTAACCTGTCTGTGTAGTTATAGTCAGGAGCTTCACAGAATCTCATGTGGTTTCCGATGCTTGTCAAAATTACTGGCATGCCACGACAGATGAAAGATGCAGTAGTTAAGTTGAGTTGATGCTTTCTATCATATGAGTGACATGGGACTAGCGTATAACGGTGTGTTGATTTTTCTCCGCGGGAACCAACGTAATGAGCAACAGCACATGTGATTATCTCTTACTCTTTTTTATGCTATAGTCTATATATACATGTTGATTTGAAGAAGATTGACAAGGCGGCATAGATACAGACAATTCACCAAATTTTGGACCCGAGATTTCTGTTCATATGCATGGATCCCGATTTTTGTTTATCAAGAGTTGAATATTTTCCCTTTTAATCAGTGTTTTAATCAAACTTTATAAATGACCTCCATGCCGTTGAAGAATTTCTTTCCATTCACATAGGGGTGTTTAGTTCTCTGAAATGCAGGTAGAAAACTGAAGTTACTAATCAGAAAAGCTTTCCCCAATGGTGGGTGCGGTAGCAAATATATATGTCTATCTGTACACTACCAAAACGGATTTCTTATTTTTTTTTTAGAAAACAAAATTAAAACAAGAAATATCATCTTGGGAGAGTACCTAGACAAGTTTATTACATCAAATTTTCAAATATTTAGAAAATTTATTTCTTATAGAAATTTAAATTCTAAATTATGAGAATATTTTCTTAATGTTTTCTAAGAACGCATTAATTATTGTTCTCATATTTTCTTATAGTAAGAAATAATTTCGTAAATCCTAGAGTCTTTTTCTCAATATCTAGAAAAGTTAAGAATATTTTCTTACATCCTAAAAAGTCTTTTTCTAAATATCTAGAAAAAATTAAGAAATATTTTCTCAAATGCAAGAACAAGTTTTCTAGACTATAAAATTTTGGGAGTACACTCTTAGAAACTGTTCTTGATGTAATATCTAGAAAATAAACTTCTTAAATCTAGAATTTATTTCTAATATGTTAAGAAAGGAACTTTCTTACTTTCTAGACAAAATTAAGAAAAATATTCTCAAATGTCTAAAAATATAAGAATGGAATGCTTTAATAACTCAATCATGAATTAACATGAAATTAGAGATGAATATGAACATATACACACTATTTACAACATAGTCATCATTATCATCATCATCATCATCAGCATCATCATCATCATGATTATCATCATCATCATCATCATCATCATCATCACAATCATCATAATTCTCATCATCATAATCATAATCATCATCTTCGTTGTCATCACCACCGTCATCATTAGAAGGCATATCAACATCTTCATTATCATCATTATCACCACTACCATGCAGTCATCATCGTCATCGTCATCGCTACCACTATCGTCCTCAACTATCGTCGTCAATATAATCGTCGTCATCAGTAGCTCGATCGATCATGCACTCATCATCATCATCATCATAACGTCATCATCATCATCATCATAATCATCACCATCATCATCATCATCACCAATATCATTCAATCATCATAATCGTCAACTACTCGTCATTTCATCATCGTAATTCATCACATGTGTTTCTAGCAATTTCAAATATTAAGAAACCTAGAAAAACCTAGAAAACATTCTAACACTACCAGGGGGGGGGGGGGAATTCCGGGCACGAATGCCGGGGTGGGTGGGTGTATGGGTGGTTGTCGATAGGACCAACAAACAATTTTTTCCGCAACTCAAAAATATTTTTCCTGCAAGTCTTTTTGACTGTTTTTGCAGTGAGTTTGGCTTAAAACACATATATATGTCAATATTAACATAAATGACAAATTTCATAGTGATCAGACAAACAGTATAGCCTGTAGCCCATGCTAATGGATTGAATTTTGAAATCCAAGATGGCTGCTGGCAGCCATGTTTTTTTTGACCGAATGACCCCAAAATGACTTGTTCCTATTTACATGTCAATGTTAACATCCATGACTAATAGTATGCACAGAAATTCATATACAGCTGTTTACTGTGAATTTCCCCACGCAAATCTCTGTTTTAGTGTTAAAAGGGGGTGGGTATCCAAAAATGGTCGGAAAAAACTGCCAAAAACGGAAAAAAAATTGGACGCGGGGGTGGGTGGGTCCCAACAAGGGTCGAAAGTAAAAAATCAGCATACGTGCCTGCAAATGTTTTCCGACCCCCCCCCCCCCCCTGACACTACAGGAAATTAATTACCGGAAAATATAACCGAGTACCCAGATGTGGAACAACAGTCAAAATGTTCAAAGTTTTGGAGGTGAAAATTTAATGCAACAATCCACTTAATTATATAGTATTATATGTATACTGTATTCCCAAGCTGACAAGAAACGACTCGTTATCACTTGTACACTTCAGTCCAGTGACCAAAATGCACGAACGTTGCCAAAAAGCTAGGAATAAATAACATATCAGGATGATACCACCATGTAACACTCTTTGACGTTTCTGAAGATGAGGAGGGGATTTGTATTGCTCTCTGATTCCATACATTTTATTACACGATTGTTCCTAGTAGTCCAGTGTTATTGCTGTTCCATATTCACAGATACGGATCTCGTTGACGTACACGATGACGTTCGCCTCAACCATGACAACGGAACTATACAATAAAAGCATCATCACACATGACAAAACAAGCCCTGTATGTGCCTAAATGATCCTTGTAAGCCTGTATTTATTGTGCACTGGACTGATTCTAGGACGGATGACGCGTGTAATAAACACAGAACGATACGTATATTGATGGGTTTGTTGATACGGCACTTGAACCATCGAGGAAGGATAGCACTAGAGGTTGGGCCTCTCGTTCTATTCTTCCGCTCTAGCACTCGTCTCCTATCAACAAACCCATTAACAAACTCGTGTCATTCTGTTTTTACAGTATATGGTTTCAATAAGTGTTTCTGAGATCAAGAAGATTGCGTATTTACTGTTCAGGTACTAGACCAGGTCTTCTTGGTACACAACAGTCTTGTTGACTGTTTTTGCAATGAGTTTTGCTTAAAACACCTTAGAATGTCAATATTAACATAAATGAAAAATTTCACGACGAGCAGACAAACAGTATAGCCTGTAGCCCATGCTAATGGATTGAATTTTGAAATCCAAGATGGCCGCCGGCAGCCATGTTTTTTGGCCGAATGACCCCAAAATGGCTCGTTCCTATTTACATGTCAATGTTAGCATCCATGACAAATAGTATGCACAGAAATTCATATACAGCTGTTTACAGTGAATTTCCCCCCGCAAATCTCTGTTTTAATGTTAAAAGGGTGGGTGTCCAAAAATGGTCGGGAAAAAACTGCCGAAAACGGAAAAAAATTTGGACGCGGGGTGGGTGGGTCCCAACAAGGTTCGAAAGCAAAAAATCAGCATACTTGCCTGAACATTTTTTCACCCCCCCGACATGTGAGCGATTAATCTGTACTCAAAATGTTACATACCGTGATATAAAAAGGTGAAGTGGTGTTACGATTATTTAATTTATTATTTACATACATGCATTTTCTGACAGCGCGACAAATCAAAACGTATACTCAACTTGAAGGGGAAACTTCAACAGCTTTTGAATAGTCATCTTAGATTTAGAACATAATTATATAACTTCCAGATGGAAACATCAGTATAACATGTCCCGAAAGTGGGTGACACCAGTTACTTATTCCCTGAAAACAATATAGGAGACATGACTCACGAAATAACATTTGGGCAGGACACGTTTTCGGTATCATCCGAGATACTAATGCATGGAATTGAAATTAGTCAAATTGGATAACGTGTGTTGAGGTTACCACACTTATACGTGAAGGCGCAAATAGATAACTATAGCAGCCGACAGATTCCCAACGTCGTTTAGATCCTTATCCCTTTCATGACTGTAGCTTCCTGATTTTTTGCGAAAACTCTGTGCCAATGCAGTCTACCCTTCTACTATAAATTACAACACAAATTTATGCAAATAGCCAGAGTCTGCTTTATTGTGCAAAATCAGCAAAGAGGCATATCACAGAGGCTATTATTCCTGCGTTAAAACAGAGATGAAACCCATTATTTGGGGAAAAACACTCTGAAAGCATGGAATAATACCTCATACATTACATGAATTTAACACGAATCAATTTGTTTCATTACAAAATATATGATATACAATTATTTATACAACTGTTGTGTATACATCAGATTTTTTTTTGCCTTTATTGTATGCTATACTTTTTGTATAATATATTTGTTGTGGAACCATGCGCTGAAAGCAAACTGGCGAAAGTGATCTCTTCCACTCATAACGCCAAAGGTGTAAACACATTTGTATTGTAATACTGCTCACTCGTAATTAACCTTAACAAATCGTGCAGTCACCGAACGTGCACTCAACACATTTCGGTGACCATTCAATTGTAATTACTCGTATCCATATATGATTGATTGATTGGGGTTTAGTGTCGTTTTAGCAATAAAGCCATATCACGACGTATCCATATAGACAAAAGTTTTGATACTATTCGTCGAAACGTACAAAACTATTATTCTCTTATATATGTGAGTCGATCATAGGTCGCCTCGCATATATAAGTGAATACATTGGCCTACCAAATTTCATATATTAAAGAATGTAAGAAGAATGTACATTCTTTAACAAATTTTATATGTTAAAGAATGTAAGAATGTAATTAATTTTTTTTTTTTTTTTAAAGAATGTAGTAAATAATGATAAAAATAATGATAAAAATAAATAATGTTAGAAAAAATTATAAAAAATGATAAAAATTTATAAGAATGTAAGAAATAATGATAAAATATTATAAAATTGTTAAAGAATATCAGAAAAACGATAAAAATTGTTATAGACTAAGACAAAATTACAACAAATGATAAAAATTGTTAAAGAATTTTAGAAACTATGATATAAAATGATAAAAATTGTTAAAGAATGTAAGAAAATATGATAAACAATTGTTAGGCCAATGCAATCTATTATATGTGCGAGGCGACCTATGGTCGACTCGCATATATAAGAGAATGCATTGGCACAGGGTTTTTAATGTTGCGCCAGCGCAGATCCCGCCATGAAAGGGTTATTCCATATATGTCGAGTTAGTTTGTTACACAACTATACCAAACGCATGCGAGAAACACGACATGCCATCCATCTGCTATCACACATCTTTAACTGAAACGCGATTAAAGATATATTTCCAATTCCAAACCACGCACGAATCATTGACGAATGCACAGGGTAGCGTATGTTGTCTGGATATGTGTCAATGACTTTGACTCAGAAATATTTTTTACGGTAACCAAAGTTACCAAACACGAGTAAATATGACCTCAAACGTTTCTGGTTCAAAATATATACTTCTGGACTATACTGTTTATATGATATCATAGTTACACAATATTAGTTTGAGTCAATTTTACCATGTTGGAAACGAACATTGTGCTTGCTGTTGATAACTCAATAATTTTGCTGCAATTTTGGGACCAATTTTCTTTAAAAAAATTAACTGTCTATGATGTCAAGGTAAGGCACATCCTTAACTTTTTTCGTAACTATGCAAAAGGTTCCAGAAAAAGTGTTAACCGCAGACACAGTTTACTTTATCGACTTCATCTGCTGGAAAAAGGAAACTTTGCTGAAAATAAATTATTCCTGCATGCCAGTCTGCAAACATACTCAGAGTCACACGTATATACTGACATACTATATACTGTATAATATGGGTCTGAAGTTTACAGAGAACGTTAACCTGGCTTGCTAGTAATATAATTAAGACGTTTTTGTATCATCGACCTGTTATTCGTTATTCAGAGAGTAAACTAAAGCACCATCAAACGAAACACATATTACTACGACGAACTGTATAAGTAGTACGGGAGGCTCGTTCGCCCCACATCTAAAAAATAGATTTTTTGGCGGTAAAATTGTTTGTGTACTAAAATATTCAACAACAAAATTTCAAAACCTAATATTTTTTTTCCAAAATTTTCAAAAAAAAGTTTTTAAAAATCTCAAAAATTTATGAAACTTTGAGTTTTCGGTCTCTTACCCAAATATCGGCCGACTATTAAATGTCGAATGTTTTTAAATTATTTGCGTGTAATATCTTTTGTTATAGGCCAACTATTTTTGTTCAAACAAATTTTAAATATTTTTCATGAAACTCTGTTAATTTTATTAATCGATGTTTAGAAATAGCTTTATACCAATTATATGTGTATGGACTGGTCCGAGTCGCTGTAATTTTGGACATTGACACTATAGGTATGAATGCATACATTCCAGTGTTTATCATCAGACGCAGTCTCGTCTATTACATCATATAATTGTCTCCACAATACCTGAAATAATTTGACGCCATTACTCTTACATAAATAATAAAGAGCGTTTATTCTTTACTTCTCTATCCCGATGAAGTTATTGAGTATATGACACACGTGCATTATGGCGAATTATTGGAAGAATTATTGAGATGTTGTACTATTTTGAAAGCAGTCACGCTCAGACGAAGAGCGTGATGCGAAATTACTACCCCGAATGAACTGACATATTCTATGGAACAAATTTTCAATTATGTACACACACATAATCACACGCGTCAATAGGGTAACACTGTATAGGTCGAAAAAGAGTGACACCTTGGATAAATTTACCAAATGACTGCTATTATATCTGTTGACAGCTATGAGTGTTTCGACTAGTTTGATGTTAGCTCTCACTCGCGTGTCTGAACATCATTACCTGTTTAACGGGTTATGATCACGTAAGGTTGATAAGCTGTGTCATTGTTAGCATTAACGCGATAATTAGTTATCAAAAATATGCATACATAATACGTACATGTGATAAGACACTCAATAATAGAAGTTACCTTTGTGTTGTTGTTATAACAACCTTACGTAATAACCACTTATCGACCTATTCATACTTACGCTCATATATAATCTTATATAATGTTAACTCATCTGTGCTAACTATTTTCGGGAGTTATGGTATACAAATATCTATGACGAAGCTTCCTTTTATGCATGTTAGACGTGCACACGTATACATACGTAATATCAGACTAAACAAAGCTGTTGATATGTTTCTTTCATCTTTTATATGATGGCGCTATATGTTATATACTCGATAGACCTAGTTACCGCCTGTGCTCAATCGCACATAAGCGAAACAAACGCTCTTTATTTAAATAACAGGGATGCTACTCTAACACTCTTAGTTTTTCCAACAAAATAGTTATCAAATTCGATCACCAATAGAACTGTCTGTGAAACAACGATGACTTATAACAATCTTTAACTTATTTATCGATCTATGCTAGAACATGGCCACAACAAAATCATGACCATAACAAAAAACATTACCTTAACCTTACCATTACGCATGAATATAAATTTACCATGCGTAAATATTGTCAGATTATCGTCTGATGAGCAAATCTATATGTTTACATTATACTTAATCTCAGGTATGACTAGAATTGTATCATGTGTGCACATGACATCATTAGAAGGGGCAATACACTCAAGGAGTTAAAGTGACACGAAACAAGGGACGTGATGCAATATTGGTGTTTGAATATTAAAGGAACACAAGACACTCTAAAGGGACACAAGACACTCATTATGAATGAATGTTAACAATACAAGCGCAGTGGTTGAAAGTTAAAATGACACAGAACAATATTTAAAGTTCAAATTTTCGGGCACTTAATGCGCCTTTTATTATTACGTATCGTTTCTCACTCTACAATTCCCAATAATCCACTCACTCTCTCCCCGCTTATAGATATATAACGAAAACGGGAATATCATGTTGATGAAGTTTATTGAAATTTAATCGTCCGAATTGTCATCACTTTCGTCAGAAGTGTCATTTGTTTCGTCCATGAATTTTTCTAGCATCGGTTTGTACTTTAATATTGACATTTTCACTGCATCATATTCTCCATAACCATTATTCAAATATTTGTCGACTTTATCCATGACTCTGTTGTGCAGAGTCCCATTGCGCAGCTGCAGATACGCTACTATTGTCCAAGCATAACCATTCATAAATTGCTTCATATCTTTACTTTTAAAGTCCTTGTCAGCTTGTTCTTTTGCTTCTGTTTCTTTCAAACCATTTTCCTTATACGTGTCCACTTTATCACTCCATTCCTCATGTGTTTTATCTCTACTCTCATCACACAAACTTTTGAAGTATTCATCTTCATTCAATTTAATTTTCTTATTCTGACTATCATCCGTGTCCTCAGTTAATTTTCGTTTTAACTTATTTTCTTGACACCAGTTTTTTACGTGTCTCTGAACATCATAATGATCTTCGAACAAAAGCCCGCAGTCATTACAAGGGTACGACATGTCTTCTCGAATGTCTATGTTTTGACGGTTCTTCTTATTAATTTCATCGAGCTCACCAGGTGGCCTTATGTCGTTAGTATAGTCATTATGTTGACCCTGGGGCACAATATAATTATATGCTATGCCCTTCTGTTGACCAGGGAGTTCTCTGTCATCGTATTTCATCGCATTCTGTTGACCCTGGGTCTCAGTGTCTTTTGTATGTTTTTTCATCCCATTCTGTTCATCTGGGTGTTCTCTGTCTTTTTGGAGATTATATTTCATGCCATTCCATTCACCCATATGTTGGTTCGTGTCCTCTTTTAGTACATTCTGTCGCAGACGTAATGTGTCCGGTGTTGCGGCTTTTAAATCCACCAGTAGGTAACCGTACGGTTCACTCGTCGCTTCCGAAAACTCTCGAACCATACGCTGAGGACATTCAGGATACATCTGTCTTGATAATGTTGAAATTAATCCCTTGTCGATTGGGTTATTGAACAATACCAAATATTGACAATTTCGTCGTTGCGTTGGATCTTTGTTGTAGTAGAAATTCTGGTTCAAACTTATCAAAGATAAGTTCAAATGGTGACTTCCTTCGGAATGCAAATCATTAACTCTCTGGTCTTTTGACGAAGTTTGCATCAAGTCATCGAGTATAACTAGATTTTTATACCGGGGGTTGATAAGAGAATCCAAGTTTGCTGGTATTCCTCGTATAAAGTTGACATGAGGGGTGACGGTATACTTTATTTCGTCATATAGGGGCTGCCAATATTTATAAAACCATATTATTCTGTCAGGTGCGGGTGATATTTTTGAGGCAGACTTTTGTAGCAAGGTTTTCACGAAGTACGTCTTCCCACTAGATGTCGGTCCACTTACACATGCCGTGAATGGATGCTTGAAAATAAAATCTTCCTGGATTTTAGCCATTGGATCATCAAAGCAGGATGTTATGTCGCTTGGTGGTTGTTGTTGTTGTTGTTGTTGTTGGTGGTGGTGTTGTTGTTGTGGCTGATGATACTGTTGTTGTTGTTGTTGTTGTTGTTGTGGCTGATGATACTGTTGTTGTTGTTGTTGGTGTTGTTGGTGTTGTTGTTGTTGTTGTTGTTGTTGTGGCTGATGATACTGTTGTTGTTGTTGTTGTTCTGAAGGCGTGTGTTTAACTTTGATATGACGCTTCAAACTATCTTGCCAAGCATAGACACTTAAGCACTCTTCACATTGATACTTCATTTTCCTATATAATCAGTGAAATCGAGCGGTCTTCTATGCACCTATATTTATATAGAACAGAAACAAGGGAAACGTGGTGGACTAGTTAACTAGTTCAGGCTGTCGTTCACAACGTCTCTTAGTGTTGTTTGTACTGGATACAAATTTATCACATTGGCTACAATACAACCTACCTATCCAAATGTCAATGCAATTATGAGTGATTTCAATATGAACACTCTATTATATAGATATGTGTAACCTGGTGACATGATGAAATCGATTGTGTACTGAGTTGACCTCCGGCTTCGTGCCGATTGTGTACTGAGCTGACACCGTGGATAAATTGACCAATGACTGCTATTGTATCCTTTGACAGATATGCGTGCGCAGACTCGTTTGATGTTCGCTATCGCATTACTATGTTTTAATAGCCGAGACTTCACTTCTCGTCTGACTCTCTTACCGACAAGACCTGTTGATTCCCCGTCTACACAGTGCTTCTCCGGCAGACGTTATATTTGCTACAAAAGTCTGCCTCAAAAATATCACCCGCACCTGACAGAATAATATGGTTTTATAAATATTGGCAGCCCCTATATGACGAAATAAAGTATACCGTCACCCCTCATGTCAACTTTATACGAGGAATACCAGCAAACTTGGATTCTCTTATCAACCCCCGGTATAAAAATCTAGTTATACTCGATGACTTGATGCAAACTTCGTCAAAAGACCAGAGAGTTAATGATTTGCATTCCGAAGGAAGTCACCATTTGAACTTATCTTTGATAAGTTTGAACCAGAATTTCTACTACAACAAAGATCCAACGCAACGACGAAATTGTCAATATTTGGTATTGTTCAATAACCCAATCGACAAGGGATTAATTTCAACATTATCAAGACAGATGTATCCTGAATGTCCTCAGCGTATGGTTCGAGAGTTTTCGGAAGCGACGAGTGAACCGTACGGTTACCTACTGGTGGATTTAAAAGCCGCAACACCGGACACATTACGTCTGCGACAGAATGTACTAAAAGAGGACACGAACCAACATATGGGTGAATGGAATGGCATGAAATATAATCTCCAAAAAGACAGAGAACACCCAGATGAACAGAATGGGATGAAAAAACATACAAAAGACACTGAGACCCAGGGTCAACAGAATGCGATGAAATACGATGACAGAGATCTCCCTGGTCAACAGAAGGGCATAGCATATAATTATATTGTGCCCCAGGGTCACCATAATGACTATACTAACGACATAAGGCCACCTGGTGAGCTCGATGAAATTAATAAGAAGAACCGTCAAAACATAGACATTCGAGAAGACATGTCGTACCCTTGTAGTGACTGCGGGCTTTTGTTCGAAGATCATTATGATGTTCAGAGACACGTAAAAAACTGGTGTTAAAATAAGTTAAAACGAAAATTAACTGAGGACACGGATGATAGTCAGAATAAGAAAATTAAATTGAATGAAGATGAATACTTCAAAAGTTTGTGTGATGAGAGTAGAGATAAAACACATGAGGAATGGAGTGATAAAGTGGACACGTATAAGGAAAATGGTTCGAAAGAAACAGAAGCAAAAGAACAAGCTGACAAGCTGACAAGGACCTTAAAAGTAAAGATATGAAGCAATTTATGAATGGTTATGCTTGGACAATAGTAGCGTATCTGCAGCTGCGCAATGGGACTCTGCACAACAGAGTCATGGATAAAGTCGACAAATATTTGAATAATGGTTATGGAGAATGTGATGCAGTGAAAATGTCAATATTAAAGTACAAACCGATGCTAGAAAAATTCATGGACGAAACAAATGACACTTCTGACGAAAGTGATGACAATTCGGACGATTAAATTTCAATAAACTTCATCAACATGATATTCCCGTTTTCGTTATATATCTATAAGCGGGGAGAGAGTGAGTGGATTATTGGGAATTGTAGAGTGAGAAACGATACGTAATGATAAAAGGCGCATTAAGTGCCCGAAAATTTGAACTTTAAATATTGTTCTGTGTCATTTTAACTTTCAACCACTGCGCTTGTATTGTTAACATTCATTCATAATGAGTGTCTTGTGTCCCTTTAGAGTGTCTTGTGTTCCTTTAATATTCAAACACCAATATTGCATCACGTCCCTTGTTTCGTGTCACTTTAACTCCTTGAGTGTATTGCCCCTTCTAATGATGTCATGTGCACACATGATACAATTCTAGTCATACCTGAGATTAAGTATAATGTAAACATATAGATTTGCTCATCAGACGATAATCTGACAATATTTACGCATGGTAAATTTATATTCATGCATAATGGTAAGGTTAAGGTAATGTTTTTTGTTATGGTCATGATTTTGTTGTGGCCATGTTCTAGCATAGATCGATAAATAAGTTAAAGATTGTTATAAGTCATCGTTGTTTCACAGACAGTTCTATTGGTGATCGAATTTGATAACTATTTTGTTGGAAAAACTAAGAGTGTTAGAGTAGCCTCCCTGCTATTTAAATAAAGAGCGTTTGTTTCGCTTATGTGCGATTGAGCACAGGCGGTAACTAGGTCTATCGAGTATATAACATATAGCGCCATCATATAAAAGATGAAAGAAACATATCAACAGCTTTGTTTAGTCTGATATTACGTATGTATACGTGTGCACGTCTAACATGCATAAAAGGAAGCTTCATCATAGATATTTGTATACCATAACTCCCGAAAATAGTTAACATTATATAAGATTATATATGAGCGTAAGTATGAATAGGTCGATAAGTGGTTATTACGTAAGGTTGTTATAGCAACAACACAAAGGTAACTTCTATTATTGAGTGTCTTATCACATGTACGTATTATGTATGCATATTTTTGATAACTAATTATCGCGTTAATGCTAACAATGACACAGCTTATCAACCTTACGTGATCATAACCCGTTAAACATGTAATTATGTTCAGACACGCGAGTGAGAGCTAACATCAAACTAGTCGAAACACTCATAGCTGTCAACAGATATAATAGCAGTCATTTGGTAAATTTATCCAAGGTGTCACTCTTTTTCGACCTATACAGTGTTACCCTATTGACGCGTGTGATTATGTGTGTGTACATAATTGAAAATTTGTTCCATAGAATATGTCAGTTCATTCGGGGTAGTAATTTTGCATCACGCTCTTCGTCTGAGCGTGACTGCTTTCAAAATAGTACAACATCTCAATAATTCTTCCAATAATTCGCGATAATGCACGTGTGTCATATACTCAATAACTTCATCGGGATAGAGAAGTAAAGAATAAACGCTCTTTATTATTTATGTAAGAGTAATGGCGTCAAATTATTTCAGGTATTGTGGAGACAATTATATGATGTAATAGACGAGACTGCGTCTGATGACAAACACTGGAATGTATGCATTCATACCTATAGTGTCAATGTCCAAAATTACAGCGACTCGGACCAGTCCATACACATATAATTGGTATAAAGCTATTTCTAAACATCGATTAATAAAATTAACAGAGTTTCATGAAAAATATTTAAAATTTGTTTGAACAAAAATAGTTGGCCTATAACAAAAGATATCACACGCAAATAATTTAAAAACATTCGACATTTAATAGTCGGCCGATATTTGGGTAAGAGACCGAAAACTCAAAGTTTCATTAATTCTTGAGATTTTTTAAAACTTTTTTTCTGAAAATTTTGGAAACAAAAAATTAGGTTTTGAATTATTTTGTTTTAATATTTTAGTACAAACAATTTTACCGCCAAAAAATCTATTTTTAGATGTGGGGCGAACGAGCCCCCCCCCCCCCCCCCGCCCCCCCCGTACTACTTGTATAATTATACCGAAAATTATCTTACCTTCCCAATCGTGTGTACTTGGGCAACCACAAGAACGTTTCTTTTGTGGCCGCAATATATATGGGAATAACGCAGATTTTTATCTTAGAATAGTTTGTTCTAATATATAGAGGGAAGAATTAACTACATGTATATGTTATAGGGACACGACACTCTATAATTAAATATCTCCCAATCGGAGACATTTTTCACATTTATTTCATATTTGCGCTTCTGTGCGAATTATTTACGCTTCAACGCAAATAATTTGCCCTCAGTGCAAACATAGCATTGTCAATTTATTTACACTTGATGCAGAGCAAATCATTTGGACTGATGTGCAAATATATTGTCCACCTATATAAGATAGACTGAAAATCTCGTTCACTAAAATTTTACTCAACAATTACTCAATTCTAATCAACGAGTTGAGTAAATATTTTACTCGACACTGAATGTGAAAATCGCTCAACAACCGATTGATTTTGCTTTACGGTTGCACCATCGACGTATATTATAGATATAGATCGATGGTTGCACGGATATTTAATCAACGTTGAACAATAATCACTTTTCTTAGTGAAGTAAAGTAGGAATATTTGTCGGGATTATTCTCGAAACTGAACATGCAGATTGATATTTCTAGAATCAGCGACAGAATTATAATTTGAAATATCGGAAAATTAGTTATTTAAATTCTCGAGGTATGTTAAAGATGCATTATCCGAATTAACGCTCCTAAATTACTATTTTCTTTGGCTTCGGGGGGTAACAAATATTTGATTCGAGTCGAGGAACCAACACGTCAAAGCTCAGAGTGATTAGATATCGATTTTTGAAGTTTGTTATTTCTCGAGATGTTCAATTATTTGTGGCCCAGAAACACGCCGTCAAACGGACGGTCAGTCAAAATTGCGGATGAAGATGGATAACTCTAAAAACAAGTGGTAATACGGCAACATTTCGTGAATACTCAAGTGATAATACGGCCATATTTCGTTGAACAAAATGTTGATAAATAACACGTTTTGGGAAATGTGGTACCAAAGTTGACAGTGGTTAGCATTATTTTGTTGCAATTAATCGATTCTAATAACTAAAGCGGGGGGGGGTGTAATACACAATTTGCAGGAAGGTATGCCGGGGTGGGTGGGTGTCCGAGGTGGGTGGGTGGTCCGAGAGGCAGAAAGCGCGTTTTTTACAACCTCATGCAATTTTGTGTACTAAAGACCTTTTGTGCACATATGTAACATATTGTAACTACAAAATCACCTTACTTATGTTAATGGGCACTTATATGGGCCTTAGTAGATGGGACATTAAGCTGAGATGTTGCATATGGGACGGTGAGGTGAAAATCTCCTTCCCGACACCCTTCAAAAGAAACTTCGGCAAATGTAAAACTGATATAAATAAACTTGTCCTCATGTAACTGAAACAACATCATTGTGTACATGGCAAATATTAATGTGACTATGAATGGCTAGAAAATAATGTTCATCAGTGCATCAAGCTAATCAATGAATTATTTGCATGTCTATCAACTCAGATGATCAGTTGATAACACAACACCTAAAGTATCCAGATCTGGCATAGATAATGCTTGTCATTTAGTATAAAATAAGATGCTCCAATAGACTATAGACAAGTGGTATGGAATAATGCTATATAATGTGCTGGTTGACAGACTAATCAGGAAATACTTAGAAATGATGGAATTGTGTGTATCCTGCACAATGACTCAGATTTGCAGATATCACCAATTTATAAAATAATATTTCCAAATGCAGCCTGGCAAATATCCTCTCTAAATATATATCTATTTTCTAAAGATGTCAACTCTTGTTCAATTGAAGCTTAACAACAGTGTCTGATATGTCATGGATATGTCTACATAATGTCAAAAGTGACTCGAAAGTCAAGATTGAGTTCACTGTCCTGAAATGATATGAACTTAAAATGTGTTAGAGCCAAATAGCCAAAGCACATGTTCGGTTCATGTAATAGCTGAGCTTGCGGGGGGGGGGGATATCTCACTGGATATATTGGGGATATGCTGGGATGTGTATCATTTGTTTTTGTAAAATTGGATGCATTTGCATAAAATAATGTTTTATGTGCACCTATCAGCCTCTGTTGGGTTACTGTATTTGTCCACTAATCGCATGTATTAAAATTTCCATTTAGCAGTATGGAATTTGACCACCCATGAAGACCTATAGCATACTCTCATCACACACTGACCTGGAAACTCCATGTTAATGTATGTGGTAGAGAATTGCCTATCAGTCAGTATTTGAAATAAAATCTTCATATTTACCTTTATTATATGACTACCACTAATCCCTTACAAATACCACTATGGTCGTGGGCCGTATCGGTATTCTATGAATTCCGTATCAGTATCCTTTGAATTCCGTATCAGCATCCCGTGAAATTAGGTCACCGGAAGTTTAAATTGGGAGTTTCGGGTGATGACTGCATGGGAATGTTCAATGGAGTACTTTTGCCCGGGTGATGGGATGGTGTAACGAAGTAGTTTTGCCCTTTGTGCCATGGGATGAACCAAAAATGTGTCATATACCTGTCATTTGAACTAAAGGAGATAATTTCTCAGTCACATAATTATACAAGAAAACTAAGATGCATGCATCAGGTCAGCCATGAACTATTTAGCATAGAATAATTCAGTTCGGTTGCGGTTTCACAACGTTACAACTGACATACGATTACACCTTGAATGTGGAACTATGTAAGAGTGAATATTAATGTTCTAAATCCCATGTTTCACCTTTAGTGGTAATGGGGTCGTACTTTATTAACACGCAAGTAGTGTAATTAAGTACGGGTAATTAGAAGTAACAAATCGTTTAGTTTCTATCGTATCGGCTAAAAGGGGTGAGCAGATTGCTGATGATGAATGCTCTCGTTAGCTGCCAATATAATGTGCATATTTGCCCCGTTACGTTTATACACTGTAGCATTGGCGGGCCAGAGTGTGTTGACATGTTAAGTGTTTGGTTCATTAATAACAGATCAGCAGGGATTTGTCGTGATAACGTATACGTGGAAATATGCTACCTAAACGGTTAAATTAACGGTTGATCTATTACACCACCGTGTATACTCGGTTTAAATAGGTATATTATATAGGGACGTGTGCTCAATTTTGGTGCGGACCGATGATTAAAAAAAATCAGAGGTAAATGTCGGCGGGCGGGAGGGCCATTTTTTCAATAATTTTTAAAGAAATTGAACAGTTGCAGCAGCAGCAAAAAAAGGGTGTACAATTGGCAAATGATGAGGGGCGGCGTGACGTGTAACTAGGATTGAAATTAGATATGCAATTTGGAGATTATTGGATGAGGGATGTTATATTAATTATATTAAAGGGACGAGGGGGCTTAGTTGTCGAAAATATTCATATTTGTTCCAAACACCGTAAACAGAAAAATATTAAAACGCATACATTTTGGTTCAAATATACGATCACTATCGCGTAAACATCATGCTCACATAAAGACCTACTAAATTTTACCTAAACAAGAGTCTGATTGTGTTATAGAAGGCAGCACAATGCTACTGGCTAATCACACACAAATGGTATAAACGCTCTTTATTATTTCCAAATAAGGAATTGAGCAACAAAGAACGCTCTTTATGTTTACCATCATAATATAAAGAAACACCAAGAAAGTAACTTTTTATGCTTTGTTTACATAACAATCGTCAAATTTACGACAATAACATACTGTTTATGAGATATTTCTCATTTGTATATTAACAAAGTATGTCTATATTTGAATATTATTTTCGTTTGTAGCGGTTTTTGACAGGTGGAAATATGTTCACAGGATACCCACCAAGGCCTTCCGTACCTTTAAGGTATACTGCAACTTTGTTTCTTGTCAATAGCAGAATACATAATGCTATTAAGAAGTGACACAAAACACAGAACATTTTTTTTAATTATAAGTATTGAGCAGTGAGAAATATTTGAGTCGAGGAAACCAGTAACGAAAGGCGATATTAACATGATTTCTGTCAGCGAATAATTGTTTACGTTCCAATGAATATTAAAATGTACTGAAAACAAACTGCTAATGGGTGCCAGACTTTCATAAACACAAATTATGTATTAATGGTGTAACGACATATTTCGTTCTTAATTGTCTAAAAAAATAGGGGATGGGGATGTTTGGATCTCTAGTTTAACGACATTTTTCGGTCTTTAATAGTTTAATGACATTTTTCGGTCTTTATAATATCTCAAGATATAGGGGGTATTTGGATCTCTAGTTTAACGACTTTAACGGTCTTTATAATTTAACGACATTCTCGGTCTTTAATATTTCAAGATATAGGGGCCCTTAGTGGGTATTTGGATCTCTAGTTTAACGACATCTTTGGTAGCAAAATGGAAGAAGTACATCTTTGGAAAGTTGTGGTGGCCCTAAAAAGGAAAGTTGTTTGGTGATCTTGAAATGCAGTTTTTCTGAACAGTCTTCCTTGATTAAAGTGATGTGAAACACTCCGGCAGACAACGGGCAGAGTGATCAAATAGAAATTAAGAATAATCTTTCTCAAAGTAGTTATTTGTTACGAATATTAATCCAAATGGATGATACACAACGTCATTCTTATATATTAGTTAAATGCAATGACTCTCGATGGCGAAATCATTTTTGTTTAATTATAGCCGATAGTTGCGCCCCGAATCGAGATGTAAATATTTACAATTTGGAGTAGTTCAGACGATGTTCTCTATGAAGTGGGGTGGTAGATTTTTTTGGAAATTTGCAGTGATGTTAGTAGAATGATAACATTCCCCAGGTTGGCAAAGTGCCTGAGCACTAACTTATCAATTTCTCGCACCCGAAAAAGTCCATAACAAGTCCATAATATGTCTTTAAGCATATATATAAATCTCCGAAAACCAAAATTCTAAAGCATTAAACGATTTCTTGAAATGCAGTTTTTCTGAACAGTCTTCCTTGATTAAAGTGATGTGAAACACTCCGGCAGACACCGGGCAGAGTGATCAAATAGAAATTAAGAATAATCTTTCTCAAAGTAGTTATTCGTTACGAATATTAATCCAAATGGATGATACACAACGTCATTCTTATATATTAGTTAAATGCAATGACTCTCGATGGCGAAATCATTTTTGTTTAATTATAGCCGATAGTTGCGCCCCGAATCGAGATGTAAATATTTACAATTTGGAGTAGTTCAGACGATGTTCTCTATGAAGTGGTGTGGCAGATTGTTTTGGAAATTTTCAGTGATGTTAGTAGAATGATAACATTCCCCAGGTTGGCAAAGTGCCTGAGCACTAACTTATCAATTTCTCGCACCCGAAAAAGTCCATAACAAGTCCATAATATGTCTTTAAGCATATATATAAATCTCCGAAAACAAAAATTCTAAAGCATTAAACGATTTGCTATATTTCCAGGGCATATATTTCATCTGATTTTGCGAGAATCCATATATACTTTTTCACGAGAATCCAGGGTAATTTGCGAGAATATTTACGAGAATCTAGATTTGGATTCTCGCCGAAATATAAGCCCTGATTTCACTCTGAAGTGTGCCTAAATGGCATAAATTGTACCGTGGTTCCCATGTTCGCCAAAGTGGCATAAATTTATTTCAGGATAATACTAATTTTAGGCATTCATTTATATCACTGATATCAGGACAATAAATAGCCATTTCCATTGCATGGAACAAAGAGCGTTATTGTTTATCGGTGTTGTTTTTGGAAGTGGTGGTAGTTAAATTTTATACATTTCGACCCCCAATAAGTATTTCCGAACAAATGAATTATTAACAAGCGTGACATGACATCATTGACGAAGATAATTAACACCGATCTACAAGCAATTAAAGTCTTAAAATGAGCTAAAATTTAACATTTTCTTTAAAAAATTTACATTTTTATCTCTCGCGACATAATTGTCACCAATAAAAACAAATTTGATTCATCGTGGAAGTTAGTCGGTGACTATAAATAATGTCACCATTCAACTGAATGTTGTTGAGCATATTTCAACCAATTTTGGAAGTTTAAATGAATATTTTCTTCACACGCAATGTAAAATTGACAAATTTCAGGATTTTAGCCTGCTTCGTTGGGACCAAAATTTGTTGTGCACACTCAAGAAACGTCTACCGACACTCGCTAGGCCAAATTATGCCATGACCATGCTATAAACTAGCTTGAAATTGGCAAAACAATGAATTTTTTTTGGTTGAAAAAATTTACATGGGAATCGATCTCCAGTCCATAGGCATAGAGAACGATTATTTTTCGATAAAAACGAAAATAATGCGAAATGAAATTCGGCACTCGTCAGAATGGTGCAGAATAACATACGAGTCTTGTTATATGCGAAAATTTGACCTCATTCGATAAATTAGTCTCGTAATTAAGGAATGTGGAATTCCGTCGCACTGTTAGTGTTACTGTACATGGCCGACGCAATTTTGAAATGTAAACACGCATCAAATTTACCTTTTGTGAGAATAACAAAAGCGCAACCTTGATCAAAGTAATACAATACACAACAACACATAGAATCAAACTGATATAAACACGGTATAAGTGAGAATAAGACGCGTATTCAGACGTGGAATTTGACAACAACATTTCTTCGCTTCGACGCTATAAATATATCTGACCCAGATAACCGAGATGCAGCTATTTTGCGCACGTCACTTTCCATATTTGGAATTTCCATATATGGGATTTGTGTTAACCTCAATACCGATCAAGTTATCTTAGCATAAACATAAAATATATTGTAATTTATGCAACTACGACCCTGGTAACCCTGATAACTAATAAAATATACCGGCCAATTCATTTTAAGATCGTTATTTCACTTTGCTTTAGGCATAAATACACTCTTAAACGCACATACACGACCCATTGGCGTTAAATTAAATATACTCGGTATTTATTAATATTAGTTTTTTATTGCTCAGTATAGAGTTAGACCCTTGACACCTGTCAATATATTTGGGCTGAATTCATATGATGCGGTATTATTCCTCGAAATAAACAACAAAGCCGTCGTTATTTCGAAATGTCGTTTGGGCTAACATTTACACAAATCCTCCGTGTGTTCTCCTCAATTGACACACAGGTTCTCAGTCGACACACAGGTTATCCCAGAAACCGGTGTGAAATAAACAGCCAAGGTTTGGCTGAAATGAGTTATATCAGTAGGGTTTTTATGCGGATTTAGACCGAAATTAGTGAAATTTGGGGGTGGGTGTCCACAAATTGGGAGTAAAAAAAAAAAATTGCAGGTTTGGGGGTGGTGGGTACCCGACATTTCAGATGCAAAAAATCCACGGCATGCCTTCCTGCAAATGTTTTACTCCCCTCCCCCCACCCTGACTAAAGCTTATTTTGAAGAAATAAAAAAAAATGTTGTAGCTTGGTGATATGGGGACCCTCTGATCGGATTGGGTACCTTTAAATTATTCTGTGATATAATTTGATTCGTACTGGGATTGTCTATGGTGTCCGCGAAATTAGAACCTCGACTTCGAAATGTTTACTCTTTAATGAGGTGATGAACTAATGACGTTCTGGTATACCTATCGGGTCAGTATCGGCCATCTCCTCCAATGTCAAGGTTGCATTATTGGATCCAAAAATAATGTGATAGCGTAGATTAATCATCTCGAAATGACTACCATTATAGATACACATTGAATTGAGTTATTGTTCCTAGAACTTTCAATCACCGCGTGTTGATTAAATCAGAAACATATATCCTGAGTTGTCATTGTTGAGCACTCGCTAATCAACTGCTGAATACAACCCGCTGAACAAATTATCACTCGACGTGTTGAGTAGACATTTTAGGCTTAGCCAGCACGATTTTCTGTCCATATATAAGACAAATTACTTCCATCAGACTCTGAATAAGTATCACTCCATCTAATTATTTTGTTCGTGGATTCTACTGCTAACAATTCATATTGTCACCAACATCAGTAGGCCTATATATGTTTGAGATATATCTCCACGACCCAAAATGGATCTACCATTATGTTTGAACAGCACAATGCACTTCCTACGAAATTGTATCTGCGACAATACGATTACTGGTACTGGCTCATACATCAAATTCATTTCAGTATGAGTATTCATTGCTTCAAATATGCTTGCATGCTTCAATGACCGTTTAGCTATATAACATATTCTCTTTTATTATCGAAATGGCCACGTATACCGTTTCGATCCGAACTGTTCATTGAGATGTCCCAATCTCTGCCAGAGCGTACCAGCAGGGATGTGGCTAGAGGGGGTGTGTGGGGGGTGTCTCACCCCCCCCCCCCCCCCAGCAGATAGCTATATTTTCAATAGTTGGAAATTTCATACCTGCCACAACGAAATTTCACACCAACAATAGGTTGAAAATGTTTTTTAGTTTGATTATAAAACAATTTATTGGGGGGAATTTATTGTTTTTCGACCAATATTTGCATATGTTCCTATTTTTGGTCAAAATTTTTGACAGAAATGGACATCAGTTGGAAATTTTCCAACCTTAGGGGGGTGACAGGTTGGAAATTTCCAACACTTGGAAAGCTTGTGTCCTGGTCCCTCCCCCGTGGCCAGTCAAAAACTTCTAGTTAATTTAAGAAAACAATATTGTCATACAATTGGTCAACATTGTCATTGGAATTGTCATCAGTTGGAAATTTTCCAACCTAAGTGGGGGTGTAGGGTTTGAAATTTCCAACAGTAGGAAGGCTTGAGGCTAGTCTAGATGTTAGGATTTTGCGATTTTCTTGTTCAGATTTCAAAATTTTCGCACACCGGGCCGAACCATGGTCGGCCCGGTGTGTCATATTGCATCATCCACATGGCCAATACAAAACTGCTAATTAGTTTAGCAAAACAATATTTTACTACATTTGGTCAAACTTGTAGACATAAATGGTCATCAGTTGAAGAATTTTCCAACCTGAGGGGGAGCATGAGGTTTGAAATTTCCAACACTAGGAAAGCTTCAGTTGAGGCCAGTCTAGATGCTAGGATTTGCGATTTTCTTGTATATAGTTTTCAAAATTTTCTCTCACACCGGGTCGACCCGGTGTTTCCTGGTCTGTTGTCGGCAGCTGTGTGCATTTGTCTGGAATTAGATCACTAGTTGTTTTTTTTGGGGCAATTTTCAGGTTAAAATATCTTAATGTTCTCATACTGGGAAAATAGAAGCATGGCTTATGAATATATAGGAAATTAGGCATGGCATGAGGTACACGGGGGGGGGGGGGGGGTGCAAATGGAATTATGCAAAAAGTTGTGTTGGTGTGATTCCGACTCAAGGGGGGGGGTGCAGTTGGAAATTCCCAAGGTGGACACCCCCCCCCCCCAGCGGAGACCCTCTAGCCACATCCCTGCGTACCAGTCATACTTCCTTTCTGAGTCATCAAGGGAGGTAAACACTGCATGGAGTTTGGAGATGTCCCTCAACCTAGCTTAAGCTGGAAAGTCGGTTCCGATTTTCGCACATGTCGGGTTCGAACTGCCATACATGTACCAGTAGTGGTATAATATACAGTTTCGGAGAAAGTTCATTGTGCTGTTCCAATATATAGCCTAATGTTAGATTCGTTATGTGCCAATATTCGAACCCATGTTCATACTGATCAATACGCTTCCCAACTCTCGATGAAAGGGCTTCCTTTTAAGGATTTCCCCGTAGCCATTGTGCATGGTGAGGTCGTTGGTAAGACCATAGCAGTTTGGGTTATAGCTAAACGAAGTTGGAACAGGTTCGAACCAATATGGGTGAAAATTGGTCTTTTCGGGACCGATTCCCTCAGAATCCGAACAAGTATAAGACTATCTCACAATGTGGGTGGAGTCTGCTCAGACTGAGAGATCATGCTTGACACCAACATCAGTTGATCGGTCTAACTATAGCTTGACACGAGTTAGAACCGCGACATGCATGTAGAAAATCAGAACCTCGATGTTCAAGCTTGATCTGAGTTGGGGAGTTGGGGGACATCTCAATGTGCCATTCCGATCGATACATGGCCATTTAGATAAGAAACAAGAATTTGTTCACAATTACTGAATTAAAGCCCACTTGATATTCGAGTCACTGATTATTTTTTTATAGTGCCTTGATATACGGTTTTAATAACAATCTATGCCATAAAATATGATTAAAATACTATAATTCATCGCCATTTGAAACGTCTGTGTCTCAGACGATGTCCATAGAGAAATAGAAAACAGCTGAAATCATAGGAAGATTACCCCCGTTTTGGCTCCCAGAATGCAACAGAATTCAAACTAAAAAAATGTATTTTCAATGGAAGAGGAAAAACTCTATCTTTGAGTTACTGGCGTAGTTCAAATTGTAATTATTTTCAATGGAGGGGGAATAACTAAAGAAGCATAAAACCTATAACGTTATGCTCGAAAATTGTCATTTCGTATTGACAAATTCAACTGTGCGGTGAATGCATTACCGAACAAATGTGTGTTCATCATATACACACCACAGTATGCTTTAACCCAGCACCACAATTGTATTATTTTGCACGGAAACACACAAAAGGTTGATAAAGTAACGACATTGTTTTGTGTTATATGGAATGCAGGTGAGAGGAAATGATCTACTGAGACCAGTAGGGTGGATATTGGGAGGGATGTCTAACCCCACACCAAACTTCGATAAAAATTTCAACAGTTGGAAATTTCATGCCTGACACAAATTTAGTTGCAAGTTTTACACCACATGCATATATAAGGTTTAAATTGTTCCTATTGTTTGATTTCCAACCAGTAATTAGTGGGGAATTTATTGTTTTTAGACAAACAGTGGCATATTTTTCTACATTTGGTACAAATTTTTGCCTGATAATGGCCATAAGTTGGAAATTTTCAATTTGGTTGGAAATGCTAACAGTTGGACAGCTTGAGGTACCAATTGGAAAATTCAAAACGAAGGGGGAGGGCACAGTTCAACATTTCTAGGTGGACCCCCCCCCCCCCAATTTACGGTGACCTTCTAGTCGCGTCTCTGATTGAGACTTGTGGATGCTACTGAAATGCTCCAGTCGTGCTCTATAGTATAATGTTCTATGTGTATTCTGGCCCACGGAATCACACACAATGTGGGAAAATTAACGACTTTGGTGTTTTAAAAATAATTTCATTTGAATATGATGAGCATCACTGTTGCAATGAAGCTTGAAATATCTCAATAGACGATCAATGTACCAATGGAAACAATTTGTTGAATGGTGGGGTATTTATTTCCATTATATTGGTGGTTTACCAAAACGATGTGAAGAATTAACACGCATATTTTGTCTCCTCTGCTATGTATAACTCGCTTAAATTCGGTTACCGGGGAGGGGTGTGCGCCGTTTATATAACACGCGATGTATAGTCCTATACATATATATATAGCCACCGTTTGTGTTCAGAAGTTTAAATTGTGAAGATCATTATGTCATTCAATAAACTACTCAAAATCCGCTTAAATTGAAGCATACATTATTGTAAAGTCTGAATATGATAACATATGACTATATCATAACTGCATGCATGTTCATAGCAAGTAGCAAATAATGAACTTAGAAATAATCTCAAATTATAATACCGTATGATAGTGCGAATGTGAGTCGTGAGATGTCAGCATTAAGGTTTTATTAGCCTTTGAATAAAGTGACGTACATGCATGGTGAACAGTTATTGTTTATATCATAAAAGTGTGGGGGGGGGGGGGGTCCCTTATTTCCAAACTTGCTATGTTTTTAATATTATAATCCTTATACGTGCATGTTATTGTGTTATATAGCTAAAATCCTAATGTAAATTCGTAAATTTACCGTGTCAAATTGTTAGAGCCCGACGAAGCTTCGAGATTCGATTCGATTTCGAATCTTACGTTCCGATTCGATTCGATTCGAAAGCGGTCGTGTGATTCGGGATATTTCGAATCTTTATATACAAGTGCTTTATCACTGGGAATAGACTGCATTATATATACAATCTGGCACCTCCGTGGTCCAATGTGTATAGTTGAGTTGTCCAATAGCCCACTGCTCGTATATATATTGGCCTATACCAGTCCCAGCGCTGGTTACTCGTGTCAGGTCGGTGAGTGAAGTTTATTGAAGTTAAATACTATCCATGGTTACAATTTCTGAAATTGGAATTTTCACGTGGAATGCCACAGGGATAAAAGGTAGCGCTTCATATATATCTGACATTCTTAAACGTGAGAGCTATCAAATTGTTGGCGTATCAGAACACTGGCTAGACTCAGAAAACTTGTGTTTTTTACACACTTTAAGTGACAAATATATATACACAGCCAAGCCAGGAACTGTAATTAAAACAAAAACAGGTGGAAAGTTCACAAGAGACGGTGTTGGATTGCTTATTCACAATTCCCTTCAACATAAATGCACAGCAATCAGTATCGACGAGAATAGATTCGTTGGTGTCCAGTTGATATTGGACAAACACATTCTGACAATTATTCAAGTCTACCTCCCTAACACAAATCACGGAGATGACTATTTTAGTGAATGCCTCGAATCTTTAGTGGAACTATGTGCGATGTACTCTGCAGAAGGAAGTGTGATAATAATGGGGGACTTTAACGCTCACATACCGAAAGGGTCGTTAAACACTGCGCCCATTGATCTCAATGATCGTTCCGAATTATTTCTTCAGTTTTTGGATAATTGTGAACTGATTTCCACAACAGCAAGCAACGCGTGCGGCGGTAATGAATTCTCTCACATACCATATTGTTTAACAAACAAGCCCTCTCTCATTGATCATATTTTGGTGTCTTCACGTGATAGAGACTTAATACAAAATAGCTGGATTCTGTCTGACAATGCAATCAATACTTCGAATCATATGCCAGTAACATGCAAGATGACACTCCCGGACATTTCTAATAATATCCAGCCAACGCAAACAAAAATAGCTTACTTGTGGAGCCGTATGGACACAATTTTGTATAAAAACACTTTGGATGTGAGATGCGCTGATCTGTGTAATCGCGTGATCCATTCCAAGCACGATATCGCATTGTTCTATGACGACATTGTAGACGCATTGCATGCAGCTGCATCTTCTGCCGTTCCAGTTAGATCTACACGACAACACAGAAAGCCCTATTGGAATTCCGAACTAGATAATCTTAAAAAACACTCAATTTCCATGTATCGTGCGTGGTCAGAAGACGGCAAGCCACGTAGCGCATGCAAACGGACGTATGTGGATCACAAACAAGCAAAGCGTGATTTTAGGCGGGTACATAGGCATGCAGTTCGAAATTACCAAGGAAACTTAAGCTACAGACTTGAGTCACATGCAAGAAGCAACCATAAGTTATTCTGGCGTTCATTGCGACCACAAAAAGGAGCATCACCGGCAATCTGTTCTGCTATGGAATTCAGCGGTCAGGTCTGTAGAAACCATGCTGACATTCTTTCTGGCTGGGCCGCATATTTCGAAGACCTGTACAGTTCCCCAGCACACGAAGACACGTTATTTGAAGCCTATGTAGAGAGGGAAGTATCTGAATGTTTGAAAAGCGGGCATAAAACATGTCCTTTGTTTGGAATTCCCATAACTTCGGCTGAAATTGAAAATGTTATAAGGAAACTAAAATCTGGCAAAGCAAGCGGTCATGATGGTATAACCAACGAACACGTGCGACATGGAACGGATCTCTTGTTATTATGTTTGTGCAAGTTGTTCAACGCATTTCTTGATTTTGAATATATTCCAGAGACGTTAAAAGCGGGTATTATCGTGCCATTATACAAGGGAGAACCTAAACCTGCAACTCTCCCGGACAGTTACCGAGCGATATCATTACTACCCGTGTTATACAAAATATTTGAAGCCATACTTCTCAAACGATTCATGGATAGTGACATACTGGCTGCATTCCCATGCACATGACCTTCAGAATGGATGTCAATCTAGGGTAGGCTGTAACATGACAACTTTCGTCCTTCAAGAGGCCATATCGTACGCACATGAAAACAGTTCCAAACTTTATGTTGCATTTTTAGACTCTAAAAAAGCTTTCGACAAAGTATGGCACACCGGGCTGTTATTCAAGTTTCTTCGCCTTGGTTTTTCAAGAAAAGCCATTTGCATGTTACAGTGCATATACAGTGACATCACAAGCCAAGTTCGTTATAACGGATGTCTGTCAAACTCCTTTGTGATTAGCCAAGGAACAAGGCAAGGAGGTATCCTCTCACCTTTTTGCTACTTAGTGTACATAAATGACCTTCTTGAAATCCTAACGACCACAAGAATGGGACTCTCCATAAATAATATTTCATGCGCGGCACCTACTACGGCGGACGATATAACACTTATATCCCTCTCTAAAATTGGCCTCGACAGTTTAATCGACATGTGTTATCAATACAGCATCAGGTGGCGATTTTCTTTCTCTTGTACTAAAAGCAACATTATTGTATTTAACGAGTCAAAAAGTGGCCACTCCAAAGCTCACAGAACATGGCATTTAGGCCCGAACACCATTCCAGAGAAAACAGAGAGCACGCACTTAGGAATTGTACAAGATAAATTCGCTACAGGAAAATCACATGGACACTTAGTTTCTCTGAAAATGCGCAAAACATTTTTCTCAATTGCTAAGAGACAGTTAACTGCATCTTTGACTCCTGTTTCACTGAGGCAGATCCTAAAATGTGTTGTTCTGCCGAAAGCATTATACGGATGCGAACTCCTACCCATGCAATATACCTCTGGTCTCATGATAATGGAAAGATCACTCCGAACATGTATCAAGAGTATCCAGTCACTACCGAAAAGGGCAAGCACTAGACTGTCCCTTGGATTACTTGGATTGATGCCCATTGAACAGGAAATTCATACCCGAAAATTATGCTTTCTTGGAAACCTTATCCATTTACCACTTCACCACCAAACTCCTCTGAGACTGTTCCTACTCAAAGCGCACCAGCAACGTCTGTTTAGAAGATCATCTTCCAGCTATGTTCATGATATATTTCAAATTCTCGCAAAATACAATCTAAAATGTTATCTCCTAGAATATCTCGATGAAGGTCTGTTCCCAGCAAAAGAAGTGTGGAAGAGGATTGCTAAAACAGCTGTGCAAAATTATTATATTAACTCATGGCGTTGTGTTGTACATTCTGATCCAAATTTAATTGTTCTATCAAAAGTTCACCATAATCCATTAGACTGTTGGTCAATATGGACTCGAGTACACGCCCAAGCACATTTATCATCCAAATATGTCAACTTGTGCCGGTTACTGAATAGGACAGCATTCAACAACAATACTCTCTGTAACCGTTGCTCTGTTCGCTTTAACAGTGAGATAACGCATATCATGTTCTCGTGTCAATCGGGCATATTGATTCATGCGCGAAACATATACTGGGATTTCATAACGAACAGATTCGGAATTCCAATATACATGTTCATGGCTTCGCTTACCGTTGACGACTTGTGTGCCATGCTTTTAGGTTCAAGATGTAACATATTAAATATATCGGATTTTCCTCTGGATTTCATCGTCGACTCGACCGCAACATTCCTTCTGCATGCGAGCAAGGCTGTCAACGTTCTACGATCTACACCCGATGGTCTCGGCTGATGGACAATTCGAAGCTATCTATAAATAATTTGTTTTTGCTATAATGATTCACACAAGAAACCTCTATATATACACACGTACATTGTGGTCGATAGTTCAAAGATAATTAATGCATGATCACCAGCAATCGGCAACACGCCTATTGTCACATCAAAACTATTTTCATGCAGCTGGGCCATTTGCGTGTTACATAGTATCCATCATACACGCACATTCACATTATACCTAACATATGTCTTAAATAGGCCATTTTCATGCTACTTAAAATTTCTGAATTCGATGTCTGAAATCTTTGTCTAATTTCACTCGATACGGTGATATGACGAAACACATTCTCAATTTCTTATACTCAACTTTGATGTTGACTAAATATTTTATTTGGAAGTTTTATTTCGCTCGATCACACGCATGTGATTTTGCTAATTTATTTCCAGAAACGCTCATCAACTTTCACTCGACAAGTTAATATGACGACTCACATTCGAAAGTTCCAATACTCAACTTTGATCTGCAATAAATATTTTATTCGGAAATTTTATTTCGCTAAATCACACGCATGTGATATTGCTAATCAGGTTTGGTTTTGTTTTTTTGTTTTTTGTTTTGTGTTGTTGTTGTTGACAACTGGCATTTCTATATTAGATTATCACCGACCACCTTAACACATGGAATTTGAAAATATCAGACCTGGCCGCATGCGTGTGACATGGCATAAACACTGTTATATTAATATTGTGACTAGTATTACATTTGCATGCATATTTATGTAACTTGTATATAATTGTCATTTGTATATATGCTCTCCTAAATTGAGGAGGTTAACAATAAACTTCATTCACACCGCGTAATCAAATGGCCTGATCTGTTATACCTAAAACTCTAATCTGCGTGCAGAAACTGCGGCTCTGCATGCATGCGTGCTAAATATAGACTTGTGTTGAACATTGACGACGTCACGTTTCAAGTGCCACGCCAGTAATATATTTGTTTTTATTTTCTTAGTTTGTGCGCGTTAGTTGGAGTGATATTAACGCATTCTTTGTGAAATAGCGTGTGCTTGGGCGACATTTGGAAATGGGTGAAATGTGTCACACAAAATGACAACAAACCTGTATTTTTGTCATTTTCCATGCCATATGACACTCGGATTTTCATTAATTTCGAAAACGTTTACAGCTATTATAATCTATTCAAAACGAATACCTCGTTCTGAATAGTTTGGACACATCCTGTGTATCAGTAAAAGTAAGATCTAATTTCATCACCTTCGGCGACGTTTTTTTCTGACACGCATGTATGTTCACATTTGACTACGTCTGATCTGCGATGTTGACAACTCCTTATCTGATAGTGAAACAATTGGTATATTCGTGACTTTACGTGTATAAATCGAACTCATGGTAATTTGTTTCACAATTTCATTCGGAATGCACACTGGTGTGGAGACCGGGGTGGGAGTTGTTTTCATAACAAAGTTTTCCACAGTTTATCATTCACAATCGTGACATTGCTGTCCATTTAATATGACCACCATAAACACAGGAAATGTTATGTATTTAGTTTAAAGATGGTCTATCTCTTTGTAAACATTTGCCATATAGTTACCGGGGTAAAACATATCAGATATGAATCGAAGACCCATGTCCAGAAACGCTTCGCTAACGAACACAGACCAGAAATTTTATTGTAAAATAAGATAAGATAAGCTGATAAGATAAGATAACATAAGATAAATTTTATTTAAAGACACGGTTGGCCTTGGCGGTGGGTATCCTGTGAAAATATCTCCACCCGTCAAAAACCGCCACAAACAGAAATAACATCAAAATGTAGATAGACTTTGTCCGTATACAAATAAAGAAATATCGCATAAACAGTATGTTATGGTCATATATTTGACCATTGTTATGTAAACAAAAGAGTAAAAAGTAACTTTTCTGGTGTTTGTTTATATTATGATGGTAAACATAAAGAGCGTTCTTTGTTGGTGAATACCTAATATGGAACTAATAAAGAGCGTTTATGCCATTTGTGTGTGATTAGCCAGTAGCATTGTGCTGTCTTCTGTAACACAATCAGGCTCTTGCTGGGGTAAAATATAGTAGGTCTTTATGATAACATGCTGTTTACGCGATGGTCATGGTATATATGAACGGAACTGTATGCGTTTTACTGTTTTTCTGTTTACGGTGTTTGGAACAAATATGAATATTTTTGACAATTAAGGCCGCACGTGCCTTTAAAAGTCTGAGGTAAAAACATTATACAAACACAAGCACTGTTCAAAGAGCTTTTGAACGACTGTAAATTGTTTGTAATTTTGTCACAAATAAACGTTAATTATACTCATTATCTCTTATAACAATGGAATAAAACAATACAAACGATCAATATGGGACATTTGAAGTTCTGAGTGTAGCAATGGCCAATGGGATCACTCTAATGATCTATATTACTATATGATATCGCCTGAATCGTCTGTTCTAAAAATAGAACAATTAATTGTCCATTTTATTAATCTCATAAGCCAAAAATATTCGAAATTAAATCAATATTAATTGATAGAAGCGTTTCCGGACAAGGGTCTTCAATTCATATTTATTATGTTATACCCACGAAACTGTCTCAAAATTGATATATGAAGAGATAATCAATCTTTAAGATGATAGCAAGGCCGACAATAAACATGCACACATCATAGCTGACTGTGCTTTCTGTCTATTTTTTTTTGTTACTTTTGGACTTAAAGGGCAATCAGTTGAAAATTCAAATACTTTAGGGTGCATATATACTCGATTCTGCTTTGAATGGATGTTGTTTGAAAGTCAAAGTTGGGGTACCAAATGGGGATCATCAAGCCCCGGTGAAAGTTAAAACTTTATTATAGAAACTTATCTTAATTGTTTTCAGAGAATCACAGCTGATCGTGATAGACATTTAATGTGTTTTTTTTCTGCTGACCATATATCAGGTCATATTATAGTTAGGGCCTACTTAATTAACTGGAACTTAATATTATTTCCCCCCCCCCCCTAAGTCTCGATATTGGATATCATATATATAACATGTTTTTTTTAAAGAAGTTCCTGGCCTTTAAATTATTATGGAATGAAACTTCTCAACAATATAACCAATTAAGACATTAGCAGTCAGATGCTCGTAGCCCGTTTATATATAACCATGGGTATATGCGAAAATACACAACGAAAACACACTCCACAGTTTGGATCGATAAGTCTTGCCCTGTGTATTTTGATGTTGAATTTTTTGACAATCGGTCTTCCGTATCATTTCTACAACACAATTATCGTCTTACTTGCAGCACGACTTTATCGTGTGATCGTCACGGAAGCGTTTTATTTCAGAGTATGGTTAATACATTGCCGCCGGTGAAGTGTATTATCGTATAAGAAACAAATAAGCCTATGCCGAGGGCAGAAACTAAAGTTGCGAGAGGCACCCTTGGTTGAGTGTGGGATATTTGGCACTCGAGACTTGGTTAGAGGGTTTTCGTTGGGGTGGTCTCCACCTTGGAATTTCCAACTGCACCCCACCCCATTGAACCACACCAAACTCATAAGTTTGCGTAAATCAATTTGCACCCCCCCCCTTGATTTTTCCCAAATGTTCCCTCACAGACTACCAGATGGTAGACTATTCAAAATGAAACAGAGAGTTGTTATACCATGGAACAATTTACCAGAGATGATTGTTTCATCCGTCAACCTGACGCAGTTCAAAGAACTGTTTGACTCATATTTCTATAGCCAGAAATATGAGTACGATGAGTGATTTTAACATATTGTGTTTATGATTACGTTATAATTTATATCCATGTTTCAAATCGGAACAAAAAGTCGGATGACTTGTTTCGAAATAAATGATACTGATACTGATACTGTGGCCACTTGTCGTGCGGGGGGGGGGGGGGGGGTGAAAAAGATGGTTCGGCCCAGTATGAGATTAAAACATCTTAACATCTAGTGGTATAACACCACACAAATTTACACCCCGATCTATTTTTTCTTAAATTAATTAGCGAGTAACTACTGGCAAGGCCACAGAACACACGGGTCGGCCGATGGTTAGGTCCGATGTGAGAACATTTTTGAAATATGAACATGAACATTTGACAATCCTATAGCATAGACCGGCCTCAAGTTTTCAAATTCTGGGAAATTATTAACCTGACACTCACCCATAGGTTTCAAAATTGCCAACTGATGGCCATTTGAGTCCATAATTTTGCAAATGAAAGGGAAATATGCAAATGTTGGTCTAAAAACAACGAATTCGTCACTAAGAAAGTGTATAACCACCCCTGTCGACAAGTCCCTACTTGACACCCTATTCTAAATAATCGATACTAAGTTATGTTGGGTGGCACGGGGGGGGGGGTCAGGGGCTACATCCCAGCCCTGTCGGGGAGTCATAGCCATCCCCCGTCGGTGAGTTATGTAATTGTCAACCCGCCAGATAAAGCCCGCCCCCCCCCTGTCGGGGATATCCTGGTGACACCCCTGTTTGAAATCATATAAAACTTTTAAAGAAGAAGACCACATATTGAACAGAAATCAGGGTGAAATGAGCTCTCGTAACCACAAAAGTGCACTAAAGACATCCCAATAAATCCAAATTAGATGCAACCGCATATTGTATATATATGGCATCGTTCTGTTTTCCTCTCTATATCCAGGGACGTGGCTATATGGTTTCCGTTAGGGGGTGTCCACCATGGGAAATTCCAACTGCACCCCCTTGAATCAGAATCACCCCAAACACAAATTCCATTTGCACCACCCCCCTTACATCAGTGCTCACGCCTAATTTCCTATATATATATATTTAAAAAAAACCTATATTCCAGGTTTGAAAATTCAGATAGTTTAACCAGAACAATTGCATAAATCATAACATCTAATGGTCTAACTCCAGACAAATTCCCACGGCTACGGGCAAGAGGCGGGGACACACCGGGTTGACCATGGTTCTTCGGCCCGGTGTGAGAAAATTTTTTAAACTATAAAAGAAAATATTAAATCCTAGCATGCATCTAGACTGACCTCAATTGAACCTTTCCTGGTGTTGGAAATTTCAAACCTCATACTCCCCCTCAGGTTGAAAAACTCTCCAACTGATGACTATTTCAGTCCACAAGTTTGACCAAATGAAGTAAAATATTGTTTTGCAGTTTTGTATTGGCCACGGGGGAATGGACAATGACAACGATAGTCGGCAATTTTTTTTTATTCTGAACAAGAAAATCTCAAAATCCTAGCATCTAGACTAGCCTCAAACCTTCCTAGAGTTGGACATTTCAAACCTGACACCCCCACTTAGGTTGGAAAATTTCAACTGATGACAATTCCAATGACAATATTTACCAAATGCATGACCATATTGTTTTCTTAAATTAACTAGCATTGTTTTGACTGGCCACGGGGGAGGGACCAGGACACAAACTGTCCCAAGTGTTGGAAATTTCCAACCTGTCACCCTCCTAAGGTTGGAAATTTCCGACTGATGACCATTTCAGTCCAAAATATTTACCAAAAATATGAAAATATGCAAATAATTTGTTTGAAAATCAAACTACAAGAACATTTTCAACTTAATGTTGGTGTGAAATTTCCAACTAATTAAATGTTTTGGCAGGTATGAAATTTCCAACTGTTGAACATTTTGACCAAAGTTGGGGGGGGGGGTGAGACATCCCAACCCCACCCCTGTCGTCACGTCTCTGTCTATATCATATAAATACTTTTTCTAAAAACCCATAAACCAACTGGACGTGCGATTTCCCTGCTCTCCTGTTGCGCAAATTCTAGTATAAAAAGTGTGTCTATTTCAGACAAAGTTCACACAGTAAATGTGACCAGACAAGACATAGAAACCGCTAATCTCATATTACCAATCTGAAAACACCAGTCGAACATGATTACCTTTCAAAGCAATAACACCGGGCACCATGTTACGGACAACCACAGGCACGCACACCATGGATAAATACACGGTGAAAAGAACGGCGTTTTTTTTGTTCGGTTATATCTGACATATACCCATGGTTATATATAAACGGGCTACGAGCATCTGACTGCCATTCTTCCATTTCAGAATAGGCTAACAGACAGACAATTAATGAACAATCTTGGGATTACTCCCTTTTCCGAATCAGGAATTTCGTTACAAGCAATTGGAATTGTAGGAAGTTCGTTAGATGTATCAATTTCAAGGGAGGAAGATTTCACCCGATGCATAAAAACCCAATACATAAATCATAAGTGGACACGACGCCAAAAGGAGGGACACAATTAAAATGTCCCAATGTTCCTGTGTATAGTGGTGGTCATATTAATTGGACGGCAATCAGCAATGTCACGATTTAATTTGTAAATGATATACATGTGTACTGTAGAAAACTTTGATATGAAAACCCCGATCTCCACATTAGTGTGCATTAATTATCGGAGTGAAATTGTAAAACAAATCACCCTGAGTTCGATTTGCACACGTAAAGTCCTGCAGACGTCAAATTTCTTACTATCAGATAAGGAGTTGTCAACATCGCAGATCAGATGTACATGTAGTAAAAAATATACACGCACACAGTTGTCAGAAACAATATCGCGATAAAGTGATGAAATTCGACTTTACATTTACTATCGACAAAATGTTGTTCACAAACAATTCAGATAGAGGTATTTGTTGTGAATAGATGGTATCATAGCTATACATTAACGAAAACATTAACGAAAACGCGAGTGTTGACCATGGCAGGAAAATGACGAAAAAACAGTCATGTTGAAATTTTGTGTGACACATTTCATGCACTTTCAGATATCTTCCAACCAAACACTATTGCACACATGTATAACGCAGATTGGAGTTTTAGGTGCAGATCAGGCCGTTTGTTTATACGCGTATAGCGGTGTGATTGTTGGGACAAGTATAAATGCTTTTTTTCTAATTATTGCTCGTAACATCAGCTACAAGAAAATTCATATCTTTTGGCTATGGGATAGCTATTGTCTTTTAAATGACGAACTATAATATAATAAGATCGTGGGACACGGTTTTGCTCATTTACGGTAGAATCACGAGTCATTTCCACGGGGGCCTGTAACGCGCTCCGCTGTCCGCCCCCCTTTTGCGCTGCCCATATACGCCGCCTCTGTATGCGCGCCTGCTTCACGTTAATGGTAGGATAATAGACAGAAGGGGAACTGTAGAAATTCACATTTTTACCATCCCTCGGCAATTGGACAAATTTAGGCCATTCACACCAGTAATGCTAACGATATAGCCACGGATGTAACGGCGAAGAATTCATCTTTCAATCAATACCACAAACTCCAATCAGAACCATTCATATACATAGCATTTGATAATTTTTTAACCACCGAATATTGTCTCCGAAGAGCGTAAATTTCCAGTTTGATCCGACTCTGTAGCAATGGCGGATATGTTTCTCTAAATTCACCACCCATACAGCTTACTGTCATTAAAAATCGGTCAAACGATCAACTATATCACACTAAATTCAAAGTTGCTAAATTAACCCAAAAAGTAGTTAATTTTTACTACTTTTGGTAGTTCGTATTCATCCCGCTACCTTGGGAGGTTAATTTTACTACCTGGTGGGTAGTTAAAAAATTAAATACCTTTGGTAGTTAAAATAACTACCGTGTAGTTAAAATAACTACCTTCAGTAGTTGAAATAACTACCTTTGGGGGCTATTTTAACTACCCAACGGGAGGCTAATTTTTAACTACTTTTAGTAGTGGGATGAATACGAACTACCCAGTACTTAAATTTACTACCTGCGAGTGGTTGGAATATTTGCTATATGCGGGTAGTTAATCTGATAACTACTATTGGTGGGAAATTATTCTACCTCGAGTGGTTGTTCTTGCTATTTTAATAGGTATTCTAATGGGTCCATTCTAATCACTCAAAGTAGTTATTTGATAAACTTTTAGTGGATAATCTTGCCTCTAAAGATAGTAAAGACATTGTGGACCACAAAATATGACAATGGCGAAAATAATTTCAATATTTATTCAAAATAAACAAAAACATAGATATATATATAAATATAGTTCAGAGCATTTGTGCTTTTAGCTTAAACTAAATTGCAACACAAGGTTTCTTACCAGGAATAAGTACATTAGCCTACACAAAAAGAAGAAAAAAACAATGTAAATTTCGTGAAAATCGATGGATTCTCAGAGTTGAAAATTTGACCCAGTAAATCTTATCAGACCTCAGACACTAAAACTTATTTTATCTAAATAATTGATAATGTACCCAAAATGGTTGCAATCTGGGTCGTCAAATTTAAAAAACAGCGATAAACTGAAATGTAGTGTCATTTCGTAGATCCTGTTGAAATCACTCTTAAAGAAGCAAAATGAGCAATAAAGAGCGTTCCTTACCACATTAGAAAATATGTAGGAAAATTGCGGGTAACAACGCATTTGACCCCCAGATGACTAAGGGGTGGGGGATTTCCAAAAAATATATGACCAATAAAGAGCGTTTCTTATCAGTTCAGAAGATATGTGGGGAAAATTGCATAAACGTAAAATAATGCATGCATGGTTAATGTCATGGGATAGGTGCTGTGGGCATCAAATTATTTAAAGATGCGCTACTAATCAGCAATAAAGAGCATGTATTATCCACTTAAAATATAGATGTAACCTTATCTGGATTCATATATTGCAGCTACTGTTTATCCCAGATACTTCATAGTTAAATGACTTGAAGCCCACCCCCGTTAATAACGCATTCTTAACATGAGCAATGACGGATCCCCATCTAGTTCTGTATAATACTCAATTTATGTTTTTAAAGGACGTATATAAAAACAAGGTTGTGCATAAAAAATTGCTCTGGTCAAGTTTTTTTTTTCGCTCATAAGAGTGAATCTGTTTTACCAAGAATCAATAAATTTATTTATATATTTAAAAAAATGGATGAACTTAAAGAAGAACTAAGTGCCATAACTCTGGTAGAAAAGATATCTGACAATCCCTACTTTTGAACTCAAATGAGATATTGTTGTGAAAGATCCATATAACCAATATGAATGGAATTTGTTGAATTTTTTTCAAGTTATCGTGCCAAAGATCATATATGACATCACAAAACTGACATACTAAGGGCCGTAATTCAGGTAAAATAAATTATCCAACTCAATTGATATATTCATGTGAAAGGTCCGCATAAAAAATTACTGGTCGTTCACTGGGTCTCTACTTTATTCATAAAAATTCACGTATTGGGACGTTTTTATCTATTTTAGAGATATTTATTTGTTCAAACATTTATATATATAAAAAAATTCACTTTGCGGGCTTTGCAATACTAATGGGAGTGCATGAACTAATGGTTGTATTGTTTATATTCAGTTTTGGACTACACAAGAGTCGATAAATAATTCCAAAGAACATACATGTTCATATTCAAATATTGTTTTATAGCTTTAACCAATAATAAATAGACGGAAGCACCCTTCAGACATGATATCAATCTTCAACCCAGAGAACATTACGGGCATGGATTAGTATCCCTCGTCACAACTGGGTGGAGCCACTCTCCCGTATCATTCATTACGAGCATCGAGACACCAGGTGCGTGGCATCCGAAATAGTATTATAGCCTCTTTCATACCATTCAGTCGAGTAGAGTCACAACAGCCCTCGCACCTCGCATAGCCATTAGCCAAAAGAGAATTTTATAATTTTGTGTAGTCCACTTGAGGTATCGTTATATGCAGTGAAAGAAAATATTAATCACCAAATTTGCCAAAATTGCCTTAGATAATGTTCAGCTTACAAGGAAAAATACTTGGCATCACCATTTTTGTATGGGTATCACGTAAATCCACAAAAGCAAAGAGTATAGACAATCATAATTGAGAACGCTCTTGTGTACTGCTTTTTTAGCCAACAATTGCACATAATTTCATTAATATAATGATATTTAAAATGGATAAAAATAATACCCATATAGTTTGACGAGATACAAGGCTTTATTTTCGCTCGTATATATAATTCAGCAAATGGGGGAACTTCGCTATAAGCTCGGTCCCCATTTGGAATTTATTTACTGAATCATACTCGCGAAAATAAACCACGTATCTCGTCAAACAGTACTTATGGATATTCTATATTTAACCACTCAATCAACTCATCGAGAATGACAACAACTCTCTCCCCTCGTGTCGCCATTCTCTGGGGATCAATTCCGCCGAGTACGGAATCGCAAACAAGTAATTGTAAGGGCAATTGAACATCATCACCATTATCAAAATGAAACTGTTTCCACATAAATGTGGCCGACCTAACCAGCAAGCGAGTCAGATTGTTGTCAGTGATCATCTGTCAGTAGAGCGAAATCTCTTGGAGGATATCCCAGAATGGCAGACAACAGCTGCAGACAGGTAGAGAAAACATTCAATACCATAATGGTCAATGATATGGTACCACACGTCATTCGGAATATGTAGCAATGACTGGCAGTCTAACAAGATGTGTTGTAATTCATGCCAGGAGCAATGATGACATAGGCTATACCTCGTGTGGGTATCGTGCTTTGCTTTTCCAGTATATACCAAAATCAACAAATAAAATCACAAATGTGGGATAAGATTTCTCCCCAGATGTACCGTTATGAAACTACTGAAATGTGCCAATATTTGGTATAAAACAGTATGAGGCTCTTGGGTTTGGGAGAAAAATAATCAATTATGACCTGAGATGTGGGCATAGAAAAATCTCATCTTCGGGGCCAGCTATTGGGTCCGAACAATCGGCCGAAATATCTTGTCCCTCGGGTGAGATCTTTCCATCCCCACACCCCAGGTCATGATGGATAATATTATTTTTATCTCAACTTAACTTCAGCTGAATTAACACGCACTGCGCCCATAATTTTTTTGCATTCAGAATTTTTTAATATTCATTATGACCTGACCTCGATTCTAATACTGAGCGGTGATTGGCTGTTTCTACTATTGCAGTCATGGAAAGGTCAGGTCATAATGAATATTAAAATGAGGCGCTGCGTGATTCGTAAACAAAAAATGAAAAAAAAGTTTGAATTATCGACAGATTTCTCCTCTATAGAAATTGATTACTGACGATGTGTTGATTTTATGAGTAAATAAATTATTAGCCGACAAGAAATCCCTGAGCGCTAGATGTTTAGTTGATCGTTTGACCGATTTTTAATGATAGTAAACTCAAGTAGGCCTACGGTAAAATAAAGGTACATGCATGGTAAGCTGTATGGGTGGTGAATTTAGAGAAACATATCCGCCATTGCTACTGAGTCGGATTCAAACTGGAAATTTACGCTCTTCGGAGACAATATTCGGTGTTTAAAAATTTATCAAATGCTATGTATATGAATGGGTCTGATTGGAGTTTGTGCACAAACTCCAATCAGACCCATTCATATACATAGCATTTGATAAATTTTTAAACACCGAATATTGTCTCCGAAGAGCGTAAATTTCCGATAGCCCTAAATTTGTCCAATTGCCGAGGGATGGTAAAAAGGTGAATTTCTGCAGTTCCCCTTGTGTCTATTATCCTACCATTAACGTGAAGCATGCGCGTATACAGAAGCGGCGTATTAGTAGGGCGGCTCCGTGTCAAAAAAAGGGTGAATCGTGCATTTTAAGGTAAAAGCAACAAACTTTGTATACAATATCCTGAGGTGATATCTTGTGGATTTGGATATCATGCCATGCTAGAGAAAGCCCATGGTTGCCATGGTAACCACCGAAAAACATATCCGCCAAAAATGCCAAATTGGCTTTTTGCGGAAGTGCGATTTTGGTACCCCTCTCCCTGCACTGCACCCCTGACTCAAATAGCGCCACTTTTGCCATCTTGAAAGCACACGATTAGATTCCTCGTTTCATAGAGAAGAATGTGTATCAACTTTGTGGAAATCGGCGCTAAACAGGTTTATTAATTATTGTGCACCTCTCCCCTTCCATGCATCCCTGACTCAAATGGCGCCACTATTGACGTCTATAAACCACACCATTAGATTCCTCATGGACTAGTCGCGGCACAAGAAGAATCCAGAAAGGATGACACCGTAGCTGCTGTGATTACGCATACATACATGTGGGCGATTCAGTAACGATTGTTATCATATTATGAGAACTGGGAACTAGAAACTGGGGTTGGTCTGGGAACTAGTAACGGAATTCATGGAACTTGTGTAAGGGCAGATATGAAGCTACTGACAAACTCACAAAAAACCTTCAACGGCATTACAGCACAATAAATTGGGTTGATACAGTGCAATGCTAATATGGGTGAATCTGTGTTTAAAAAAAAATAAGAATTAAAAGATTATTTAGCTGGTTTTGAATGAGATGATATATACCGTACCACGGTGCCACACACCAATGCAAACTGTATGTACCGTACTCTATATATGTAGACATCAGAGGCTACATAGGTGGAGCTGTATCTCCCTGGTGGTGTTACTTGTAACAATCTTAGTCGACGAATCTTAATGCGCATGGAATTATACCTGCTAAGTTAAGCTGAATAGGTCACTCTCATCGGTTTTCTGTGACAAAGTTACCCAGGTTCCTGAAATTGTGATAAAGTTACCCAGGTTGGAGAAGAATGTGATAAAGTTACCCAGGTTAATAATAGTTCATGTTTAGCAACAAATTATTGATTTTTGTGATATGTCTTAATTTATGCTTGATAAGGGCTATTACTTGCCAAAACTGAACAATATTCCCCTCTGTCACTTTTAAATCGAGTTGATATTGTGAGATTTGCTTAACCTGGGTAACTTTATCACAATTCTCACCAACCTGGGTAACTTTATCACAAAATTAGGAACCTGGGTAACTTTATCACAGAAAACCGGTGAGAGTGACCTATTCAGCCTAAGTTAATGGCACCTAATCGTATCGTTGTCTCCTAAAATTTTGTGGACCGAACAATGAAGAGCATTTTTTTGATAATTCATGTTTCCGATGGGTGGGAAAGTAGTGTGGGGACCGTGGATATAATCTAGGAATCGGGTACTGATATATACGGCGCGGCAATGCCGATAGTTGTGTGGTTTAGAATAATTCAAGTGTCCGATGGGTGGTCGAGTTGGATTGTCTTCATCTAGAAATGATACACCAAATCATATTAAATAAAAGGTCGACCGACCACAATGTCCCTGGAGACGGTGGCTAACTGAAGGATTGGATATGTCCGGAATAAATGTCATCATCCGGAAACCTCAAATGTTGAAAATCAAGAAAATTCGTCAAACTAGGGGCCATAATTGCGGTAGAAAAGATCGGATAAGTCTGGTTTTCGAATTTTTTTTAAATAGCTCTTACGCAAAACATTGTTAAAATCGGTTAATATTTGTTCAAGTTATTGCGCTAACGAGCTAGAAAAGTCGGCAAAAATGACAAGAACTCGACAAAAATGGTTCCAACCAAACTCAGAATTGCAGGTTCCAACGATGTTTAATATCTGTGCCAAATTAAAAAAAAAAATGACTAGAAAATGACGGAATATGTACACAGGCTCGGGCTAAAGTTGGGTCCCAGGATGTATGATGCTATGTCAAAAATGCTTTCTATTAAATATGTATGGCAGTGTGCGTTTTAGTCATGGTTTGGACGATGAACCCATTTCTTTGTGATATATGCCAAGATTAACCAATTAATTTCCAATTGAGTTAAAGGGAGGTAAAAGCTATTCTGCATCATAAGTTTCAAGATCTATCCAAGTAGACCCACGGAGCGTCGATAAACCTAGCGGTATTTTCAATTAGGAGATTCATTTCAACAGAACATTGTGTGTCAGTATCTATAGAGTTATTTTTAATCACCTCTCCAATTCTGTTCGCTGCCACCAGTCTCATAAGATTAATATATGGATTTCCAGAATAACAGGTGCGCCTTGGGTGGTAAAAGCCTTTTGTAGTTATCACATTGAGTGCTTCTTTCAACGGTTTACATTTCAACATCCGGATCCCCTTCCTGTTGAAACTTTGACGAGGGACACATGCCAATCGATATAGGTATCGCTGGGCATGTATAGAAAAGGCTGAAATATAGCTCCAGTCTTATAATTGATGCTACGTACACAGAATGACAATGCTTTCATGAAATTCCTATCCGATTGATTATTACAATACAAATTGGCATTGTCTTGGAGAATGACTATATACATATATTGCATATTTTGGTTATAAATGTTGGAATCGTTGTCCGACTTAAGTTGGCTGAATATTAGGCACAAATAAATTGCTAGTTTTCCGGATGACATCCTGTCTGAGTGTAAACAAGAAATCAAGACTGTCACCGTATAATCAACTTGTTTTATAGTATTAGTGTATACTTAATGCAGATATAAACAAATAAAAATACCGTATACATGAAGATGTTGTCCGTGTGGGATGAGGTGTGTTGACAATTAATTTGGAAAAGCCGCGCCACCTCATACATGTACTATAGGCTATAGTCCCGGCTTTGGCCAATGGGTCGATAGTCGGTGTGACTATACAGAGCGTTTAGGATTTCAAGTGGGTTTCACTGATCTCATCGTGGTATACCTGCCAGTATCTTGGGTTCTGGGACTTCTCTTCCCGATATCGTGACGTCGTATCGTTTATACCACTATATAGACATAGCAGAAAATCGCCACCATCTGCTCCTCTGGTATTTAAACAATTAAATCGACAATATGGATAGAGAAAACCCAGATCCATCAGGACCTAAAACTCTTACGTATTTTCAACAACAGACTGGGAGATGTTACAAAAAAACAAAGAAATGTTTTTGAAAACCGTTTCGCAGCCCATAAACATGATTACGTAGCTAGAAGCATGGCGGCCTCCCGGGAATCCTTGCATTTGCATGCGGTGCCACTCGGTGGGCGTCAACGGGACAGGGACGCAACCATATAACCCCTTCCAAATGTTCGATAATTGGGCTGAAGTTGTGCACGGAGCTCAACATTGCAATTTTTGTTGCTAAATCGGCTGCGTGGCCAGAACCATTGCAGTCACAAGGGAATCCTTCCGTGTATATATATGGTCGTGCCCCTGTCATATATAAGATGCCCGCTCGGTGGCACCGCACGGCAATGCCAGGATTCCAGGGTGCCGCCATGGTTCTGGCTACGCAGCCGATTTAGTAACAAAACGTGCTATTTGGTCTCCATGCACGACTTCAGACCAATTTTCGAATATTTTGAAGGGGCTATATAGTCACGTCCCTGTCCTATAGATGCCCGCTGGGTGGCACCGCACGAAAATGCAAGAATTCCCGGGTGGCCGCCATGGATCTGGCCACGCAGCCGATTTAGTATCAAAAGGGGCTATTTTGACACTCCATGCACGACTTCAGCCCTATTTTCGAAAATATGGAACGGGTTATATGGTTGCCTCCCTGTCCTATATAGATGCCCGCTGTGCGGCACCGCACGAGAATTCAGTCCCCTGTGACTGCCATGGTGCTGACCACGCAGCCGATTTAGCAACAAAAAGTGCAATGTTGAGGTCCATGCGCGATACATATATCATATTTTTATTAAGGTAAAATGATCACGAAACCGTTGGGGTTAAACAAAATTAATAATGATTTCCATATTACTACGGGACATTTACTAGGGTTGGGGCAACTGTTCAAAAACTGGTTCCTTGTATACTTTTTAGTAGAAGCATGGCATGCATATTTTCAACATCGAAATTGCACTCTATTCCAATGTTTTAATGTCACGTGATCTCCAAATCCAAGATGGCTGCCATCTTAAGCAAAAATCAGGATATTTTCGAGGATTTTTGTGCATGTTTTTGACCAAATCTACCCCAAATAGCCGCCATATATCCCCAAATCATCCGGTTCACTTGCCTTTATTGTTTACTGGTTCAGTCGAAACAGCAGATGTGCTCAGGAAGGTTGGAGTTAACATTGTGGGTTGTTTAACTCAGACAAAATATAGATTTATAACATTGTACGCAAGACCCGATATAGTTGAAAACGGTCATTGTTCATTTTGCCGTTATAGCTGTATGGCTAGTTAACCTTCATCAATTTTGTTCTAACTCTATGGTTAATTGACATTCATCAAACACCTTAAAGACAATACAAGGAATGAAATAGATTTCACTATGATGTTGGTGTGATTTAATGTGGTTTAATGTCACGTGACCTCTATGGTTGTCAGATAAAATATAGATTTATAACATTGTACGCAAGACCCGATATAGTTGAAAACGGTCATTGTTCATTTTGCCGTTAGAGCTGTATGGCTCGTTAACCTTAATAAATTTTGTTCTATCTCTAACTCTATGGTTAATTAACATTCATCAAACACCTTAAAGACAATACAAGGAATGAAATAGATTTCACTAGTGTGGGGGCAACTGTTCAAAAACTGGTTCCTTGTATACTTTTCTTAGTAGCAGCATGGCATGTTCATTTTCAACATCAGGATGGGTTGTGCTAAATAATTGGGCTCTATTGTAAATCGACTAATGTAATGTACAGCATAAGAAACTTATCTGATATCCAAGTATTAAGAATAAAGTTATTCACCACCCCGCCAACCCACCAACCAATACATAATTTCAGATCGCAGATTTTTATTCGCAATTCGACTTCCAGTTCTATGAAATGATTGTTTATGAATGAAGGATCGTCTAATCAAATACAAAAAGTTAGAAACGTATCTACGTCGGAGTTTAAAGACCAATGTTATTCGCCACCCCAAGTTTGAAGAATACAGTTATTCGCCACCCCCACCCAATTCAGATCGAAGATATTTGTTTGCAATTCCAGTTCTAAAAATGATTGTTTTTGATTAAAGGATTATCTAATATTATGCACAAAATAACAAACTCATATGGCATCCAAGTATTGAGAATAAAGTTATTCGATTCCACACATTTAAAATCGGATGGTGGTCATGTCATTCCCATGTATGGATTTTGTCTTGGAGAGATCAACAGGAAGTTAACGACAAATATAACTGCACTGTGGTTCCCCGTCTGCATTTAAATCGTCAACACACCTCTGTAACTGGCTGAACCAGTTTTCATTGTTTTCAAAAATAAAAACACGTTCGATACTAAGTCCCCGGAAGACTGCTAATTTCTGAAGTTGTCATATATTACAATCCTACCCCAACAGCGTGAATAAGCGGGACAATTGTGTCCTCAAGAACAAAAAAACATTGCAGGAGGGCAGTCTTCGATTTTTTATTGGTTATGGCACAGTATGGTGTGGACGGCTGTTTCCTAAGTGTTGCAAGTGACACGTTAACGGCTACTCTTTTGGCGGCGATCAGTAGACACAAAACAATAAACAAATGTGCTCGTTACAACTTGTTCTATCTAGTTACTTAACCCACAACAGCGGTTCTGGGGTTAGGACGAAAAATTGCGAACGGACGGACGGATAGATAGACAGATCTCATACTATGTCTATATAAACATACATGTAAACACACCAACTTTTGTCTTTTCGGGTAAAGCATCTTGCGGAAAACCACAAACAAAGTGGTGAAACTCGCGTCGAGAGACATGCCCTTTGGCAGATTTGTTTAAACGCAGAATAAGAATGGATTAGTGGTCCATGAGCGATACTTGTTTCTCAATGAATACATATCGCTCGCGATAATTTATGGCGTGTCAATAAGCGTTTTATCGGCCTGCACATTGTTCTGATTGGTAACAAGGTAGTTTGACTGCATGTTCATACCATCGAATAGAGTTATCAACTAAATGACAACTGAACGACAAGATGCGCCCTTTGACCACCAATGTAGGTCTAAAACCAGGTTTAACTCGGATGTTTAAACTGGAGATGATGACTCCGGCCTATATGTTCAAACATAAAACCCAACATAATAATTTTGCATATATACATAATAACTGCTAGTATACAATTTATATGCATACGTACAAAATGAAGCACGTAACAAATACTGCTCAGTTGTATGTATTTGATTGTATATATATCGATTATAACATGTCATACAAGTGGGTTTATTCATAGGCCATGTTAAGTGATACATGTTTATCTGGCTGGTATATATATATATATATGACATGCACCACGGATACCAACCAAACATTTGGTGAAACATTTTGTCGCCATCAAATTGTTTCCATCAAATTTCCGTTCGATTCAGGGGTGTGAGAAGGGAGGGGTACACACGCTATTACAAGTACTTATAATTTATGTGCACATGACAATGGTCCGGTTTTAGTCTGAACATGTCATACCGTTACTTTCAGACTTTAAGTTGTAAACGTATTGTCTGTATGTGTATGTAGCCTTAACGATAGGAGTAGAGGCAATTTGAGCCTCACTGCCACATATTCACGATCACCTATATTGACTGGCTAATGTCGCTTTTTACCGATCCAGCAGGAAGAGAACTTTTAATGTTTAATTGAAAAACTTTGAATGAATAACTCGACACGACAAACACAAAGGGCGCTTACTACCTCCAAGACACACCTGTTGTGCTGTGATGTTGTATATCGCTCATATGAGGTTGGTGGCCTTTTGTTATGGCTCGATTATCGTGAAAGGTCAGATTTGGAGAGTGGTCCAAAATTAGCCTTTAGTTTATCAAACAACGTTCTATTGAAATTAAATTTCTATGGGAAATACCATAATGCCTATCGAAGCTCTCCAGGTCTACCTTGATAATGACTTTGCTTAGAATAAACTAGAACAATAAACCGTTAAATTTGCGAAACACAATGACAATTAAATTTTCTAGAAGGATGTAACCTTTATGTCTTTTGCAAAGAAACTGGCTGATATTGACCACTTTTACACACTAATTGGTTCATTATTCTAACATCAGATCCAAGACTAACAACTCGCAAACTCTAAAATATTTAAAAAGAACGTTGAATGAGTTACTAAACACGACAAGCACAAAGGGCGTTTACTGTCCAATACATACCTGTTGTTTTGTGATGTTGTATATGTCTCTTATGAGACTGGTGCCCTTTTTGTCGCTGGATTATCATGAGAGATCAGAATTGTAGAGGGGTCCATAATTAGCCGTTGGTTTATCAAACAACGTTCTATTGACATTAACGTTCTATAGGAAAGGCCATTGTACTCATAGAAGCTCTCCAAATCTACTTGGAAAATTGCTTTGTCTGGAATAGACTAGAAGATTAAACGGTGAAATTTGCGCACAATGGCATTCAAATTTCGAGAAGGATGTAGGCTTACGTCTTTAGCAAAGAAACTGGCTAATATTGACCACTTTTACAAACTAATTGGTTGATCGTTCTAACGTCCGAACGAGTTATTCATGAACGCTAACACATTTGACGAATATGGAACTGCATGAGCATCCATGTATGCATTTCCAATGGCCTAGCGTCCAATTAGAACATTAACATAAAACGGATTTAGTGGTAAGCTAATATATATGTCGGAAGTGACTTCAATGTTCATTAAATATTATGATTATGTATATATATCCACAGGTTTATAATTATGATGACTAGTACACTTGCTTGAATACATAATGCTATCATGAGAATGAGTATCGATGAGCATGCCAAGCACAATTAGTTGTCATCGATAGCAACATCCAGTAAATTCGCATCTTATCGTATTATCAAGACCTCATTTGAACGAGAAAGTTACCTATCAATAACAAACCACAGAGTCATGCAAAGCATCCTTCTTTTCCGAACGAGGAACCATAGACTCTCAATAGAATATGGCACGTGGACCAGTGCCCCATATTCGGATAGATTATGTGCCCTCTGCAACTCAGAAATATGCGACGAGTATCATGTAATCCTTAAATGTATTGAACCCCAAGACATACGCGTACAATACCTGGGACCATACTATTATCGGAGACCAAACGCTAACAAGTTAGCAGCACTATTCAATAACCACAACAGAAGAATTACCAAGAATCTCTCAGTTTTTATAAAAAAAAGGTCATTGATATATTTCGGAACTCTTGAGGCTACATTTTCGGACAAACATGTAACCCCCTTCAAAATATACCGTTATAATATACTTGTTTCTTACACATGTACCAACATTTTATGAAGAAGGACCCCAACACCAATACAATAGTTTATGGCTGCAGATGGGCTTATTTGATAAGCACAACAAGTAATACAATCTGATTCATCTTGAGGCTTAATCACTTAAACCATTCAAAATCCATATCCATTGACCGAACACGCAACCATTACGCCGAAATTAATAACAATAACCCTATATATCTATCAGGCAAAATATAAATATAAAAGAAGCATCTTTCCCTTCCCGCGCTCTCTCTCCATTCTCCATCTATATACCTTGTCTTTCACTCTATATTATCTCTCTCTCTACGTCTGTCTTACATATACTGTTTGTGTTCTATTGAAATAGTGTTCAACTATCCTTTCCCAGTGTTCAGTCAGTCGAATTTTTCAAAGCAGTCAATCAGAAACAAAAGGCCCATTGCCAATGTCGTTATCGCGATATATAACTTGAACAAACGTCGACCGATTTGATGTATAGTTGATAAACGGATTTTTCATAGCAACATCTCGGTCGTTCTCGCAAAGCGGATGTTTTACCTGAGATATGGATTTTAAATTGTGTACTTGAGTAATCCCAGGCCGACAACTTTAAAGCACTTCAACTAAACTGATCCCTGTTCTACGACAATATCTGGAAATAAATAAAAACATCGATGCTCAACTGTTGTTAAATATATATTATTATTTTTATTGGCGTACAAGCGTCCTATTACCATACTGTTGGGGATAGCATTTTGAATCTACCCATATATAAAATTTATATGTTCTTACAAGTATATGACCCAATCAAAATAGATGCACAGCGAACAATTTTTATGAGGTTTCTGGTCATTAGCAATACATAATGGATAGAGTATGACAAACAACAGGTGATTCACCAAAATGGTTGCCATGCCAACGGTGTACGTTATTCGGATCATATTTTATCCCCTTAAAATTGACGATTGTGTCCTCTTTCCACCCAACTAATGGTGTGGCCATTGTCTATCGGGAAGAGCAATTTCTAAGTTTAAAGGGGTACTGTACGCCAAATGTTGTTGTTGGTTTCTATAGTCTCCGAGTCGGAGAATAAGGTAACAATTTTTCCATTATTTGAAAGTCTGTTGAGTACGAAGTCATGTTACGGATGACAAATTTACCGGAATGCAAAAATACAAATTGTCGTTGTCGAGTAATTTTTGTAAAGTTTTCAACCAAATGAATCAAATAAAAGTTATATTATATGCATACTAGTCCCATATAATCATTTAAGTTATTGTATTGTCGCTAGTCAGTGAGTGGCTTGAGTGTTCTCCCCGTATCATCATAATATTTTAAGCGATCGTGTGTGCGATCGGTTTAAAAATCCAGTATCCCTCAATTACTATTTTTGATTACGGTAATTCGTAATTTAATTGACGCCATTTTATGGCTCCAGTCATAAATTCAATTTATATCAAATTATTAACTTTTAAATTATTAAATTTTAAGATAGCCTATTAACCTGAGCGTTTACAGAATACATCTTCGACTCAAATTACTTATGTTTCTATATATTATCGATATTAGATCGTTGTTGTCACCGGAAATTTAATGAAAATGGCGTACAGTACCCCTTTAAGGGTCGCCAATTGGCCTGGTCACATGTTTCGTAAAATCTCTCACACAAGTAATAATCAGCATATGGATAAGATATGTGTCTAAAAATAAAGGCTATGATCTCCAGAATGTAACAGAATATCAATATGATGCAATAAATTGAGAAAGGTTCCCCATAAAGACAAATAATAGCACATGAAGTGATAAAACACTTGACCTTTCATAGTCACCTTGACTCTTGAGATCAGTGCTGGAGGTTCGTCTTGGAGAATGTATGCATGCAAGTATTATTATATAACCATATCCACCAACAAGTCCACCGTTGTCACTAAACTAATTCACATATGATCATTTTCCAGAATTCTCAGAAACCACATACTGTTGCTATGGTTATGCCATTTTTTAGGCTACTAATCGATAAGAAGCTTATCAACAATGGTTTCCAATGTCTCCAGTATATGGGATTTACGATTAACTACATTGCACGAAATCCCCAATTTTGTTTACGAAACCCATTTTTTTATACAAATGACAGGCTACTATGAAGAAAGTTGGAGTGTGACATGGACCGATCTTTCTGGAGCATCCGGGGCCTCGGTGGCTCAATCGGTTAGGGGTACAACTCCAAGCCGTTTCGCCCTCCAGCGCTGGCGATAAGGGTTCAAATCCTCATGTTTCCGTCGTGGACTTTGTAGCTCGAAATCGTTATCTGGTGGAGTTACCAGTTACTCGCCGATGGCCGGTGGTTTGCTGCGCATGGTTGACGAGTTTATCAGCCATTGAAATCACTGTTAGATTAGTCGCAAGTGTGCGGTTTCCTCCACCACTAAAACTGGCAATGTCGTGATATGGCCTTAGTTGCTAAAGCGACAATAAACCCCAATCAATCAATCAATCAATCAATCCTGGAGCATCCAAAGGTTGCCAAGAACTATTGCGACGTGGTTGCAAGAATGGATGCAAAAACAATTGCAAATTTTCGAGGGCATCATTACGCTGTACTGCTCTATGCAGTTGCAATTGCAAATACAGTAATGCCCTAAGTAATCGACCCCTTAACCACATCAGAATTATGGGTAATTTTCAGGATTTAGTCGGAAATAAATATCCATATTTCCGACTAAATCCTGAAAGTTACCCATAATTCTGCTGTGGTTAGGATGTCGATTACTTAAGGCGTTACTGCAAGTGTTGCCAAAAGTGACATGTATGCAAGTTTTTCCAACTCTTTAGGGTGCGTTAACACAACTGGCAGAATTGACTGGCGATTTGTCATGAATTATTCATACTTGACTATCCATTGCACATTATTGAATGCCACTTATCGCAGAATGAGTGTCTTCGACTGTTTTATCCTATATTGGAGCGGCGAAATGCCACGAGTTATTGCATGATTGATTCTCATAATATATTAGAATCAATTTGTTTAGCACACTTAAGTTGTGTAACAACTATATAGGGAATTACATATATCTCACGATATTGCTATTGTAAATGTAAGCAATTCATATCATACATTGTCGCACATAATTCGCACCTACGCTCGTAATAAAAACATTTGCTTACCTCTATTTTGAAGAATTATAGCTAATATCATAAATATGTAAACTTTGCGGTACTTGTATGTTGCGTATATAATACAACAATGATTAGCAGCTTGTCAAATTGTGAGTAAGTGTTATTATAGCTGCACAAAGGTAATCGGGTAGCTCCATAGCAACGGTTGCCAAGCAGTTTTGTACCAGACCAATATTGTCCACACACACTCGCTAAAATGATATGATATAAAGTTAACGCGGAAGATTGTCATAATCAACTTTCAGATAGTTTTATATCATAGAAATGCTTCTCGTGTCATTGTAACCATCAATTATAGTAATCAAAACAAACAACCCATTGTTTATTTTTGCATTATATTTACGCTACTCCATCATCTTCTGGCCTATAATTTTTCTTTTGCACTCCTTAGAATTGTTATATATATACAGAGTGATTTATCAGTTTATATTTTCTTGTCAAAGTACATTTTATAATAAAAAATATACACACATCTCAATAAAATGTCGATACACGCAGCCAATAATAGGGACTTTCAAACAAATGGCGGCCATTTTATCCGCCATTTTGATTCTACCCAACTATAACGGACACATGAGTCAATGGATATATAGCCTGATCCCTTTTCAGTACAAATAGGTACATAAAACATTGTTTTTCGATCAGAAACTGAGTCATAACGATGCATACTTGTTGGGATTGAGAGAAAAACAAGAGTTGTTGTCAAAACGGTTGCCATGGCAACCATGGCCATTCTCCAGCTTGGCATGATATCAAAAATGTCTTATTTTTATATGTAGTACATGCGTGTCAAGTTTGGTGCTTTTACCATAAAATGCACGATTGTGTCATCTATCCGCCCCACTATATATGGGCAGCGCAAAAGGGGGCGGACAGCGGAGCGCGTTACAGGCCCCTGTGGTCATTTCCGTGCCTGTGTCAATTTGAGCTTAGTGGGAATCACTACATACATATGATACATATGATACAAATGATCTGCGGACGATATAAAGAATATGGACTCTTCAGCAACACTGTGTGATCAACACAGGTATAGATAAAACTAGATATTTCCTGTGGCGTACCCCAGGGGTGAATTTTAGGTCCTCTACTGATTTTACTGTATGTTAACGATGCTTTCATGGCTGTGTCTTGCCAACTCCTCTTATATGCAGATGACTCTGCCCTTATTGTCGCTGGATCTGATGTGCACATCATTGAACAAACTCTCAGCGTAGAACTGAGCAAACAGAGCGCTTGGCTGGTGGATAATAATCTTTACACCTGGGAAAAACAATCAATTCTTTTCGGATCACCACATAAACTTAATGGTGAGCTAATGGCAGCACACATATTGCAGAAGGCAAACTCTAAGTTGAAATTCTTGTACAGAAAGGCATCTTACCTGAACCAATACTGCAAAAGAACTCTATCCTTAATTGGCCCTCATTCAATGTCATTTTGACTATAGTTCAAGCTTTTGGTACACTAGTCTAACGCAGATAACAAAGATCCGATTACAAGCAACCCAGAATAGGCTAGTAAGATACATTTTAGATATAAATTGTAGGACACATATCAATTGGCTATTCGGAATTTCTAAAAGTAAATTGGCTGCCGGTATGTGAAAGAGTTAACTTTAGGAAATTGACAATGGTTATGAAGATCTCAGATAAGCAAGCCCCAGTATATTTTAATGAACATTTCAAACGATCAAATAAAGAAGGGGATATAAATGTTTCGGACAATGAGGCTGATCAATCTGAAACCCGGTCAGGTAAACTTAAATTCATCCTCCCTCATGTAAGTTGTTATGGGAAAAAGTCTTTTTTCTACACAGAAATAAGACTCTGGAATAGACTTGACAAAACTGTACATCTACCCATTGACATCAAGTACCGGACATTTTGCATAAAAAAAACATCTCTTATCTAAACTGAAGGACCGAGAGGAAGATCCCTTTCTGTACTACTGAATTGAAACTGTGACCAAAATTTTGCCAATCAATTACTCATCTCTGTCAGTATTCATAGACCCGGTGAGTGGGACGATTGACAGACTTGTTATGTAATATGGATCTGCCAGGCGTCTCATCCACCTGGTCGGTGAAAAGAACACTTCTTTTAAAATAAACACATTCACAATCATAAGATTACTTGTAAATGTACGCACTTATGATGATAAATTATATTATCCATATTGATGATGGCATTATCAATGTATAATATTAACATATTAACATTAATGTCATTACCATTATTTTTTAGTATTAAAATGGAGAATTTCTTAGTAACTATATTGTCTGCCTCGAGGCCGGTAGCATATCAGGGGACCACAATGGAATTAAGCCTTCGAGTGCTTTTTGTGCCATCCCCGATATCTAGCCGTGCATGTACTCTACGATTTTTCTAAATTTCAGCCATCATACTGTCAGAGGGTTACTATGGGTCCATTTAAGTATTAATGTCCTCGAGCCTTTGACATTAAATTTATAAAGTTAGCTTTGGCAGTATGGGCTCTGTCAATGAATCTCAGTCTTGGTGGGCAGGGTCAATGGAAAGTTCATATTACCTTTTGAAGTCTTCATATAGCATTTATTCATTCATTTATAAGAATAACACATCTTGATTATCATCATCACCATCAGCACATACAATCGAACATCATCCACAGACTGGCATAGTCTGATAATACATCTAACACACAGAGTGTTATAATACGCCAATATAGATATTGGCCCTGCAACCAAATGCAAATATATTACCATTTGCATGATAAGCACGCATATGTGCATACACAAATATATGTTAAAGGAACTTGAGGAGTTCCTGAAAATACAAGATATGCCAGATATCCAATCTATATCTATTTAATTGAGATATCTACAAACTGGCATCTCAGGTTATCGGGAGATAATCTCACAAAAGTAATCACATTAAAATATAATTAAAATAGGAAATATACTTTATGTCAAAACGGGACAAACTCTACTCATTTACTTGAAGACAAAAGTTATTATAAAAACATTGGTTATAACGATAAAATATAGAAACTGTGAACATACCAGTTCAATGAGACAATATAGGCCACTATGTCAGGATCTGTATACAACGATAGTCTAAACAACTTGACGACATCTTGACGACAAAATAAACTAAGACTTTAAGACAATAACTTTCCGAAGACAACTTTACTTTCTGACCAATTAATCTAAAACCCCGCGAAACTGTTTAACCTTTGACAACTTTACGCGCGACCATGTGTCATCCAATCAGCGGCGAGCTTACCTGTACTATTTGAAGTGGCAGTACTAGAGCGTTTAGCATTGGGCTGAAGTGACAGTGATAAGACAGGGACGGTACGAATACAGCAAAGTTGAGAGGGTAAACGGGATGTCGTAAATACCGGTGATATGGTTGAATATGTTAGCTGCTAGTTGTCAGTATTAACTTGTATTAGTTGTATATAAACTAGGGCTAAATTACACCGTCACAATACCATTGGTATTCACTTTGACTTCTTTACAGCCTCATTTTTGCTTCAAAATTTGTGATTTCTTATATAGCCTAACAACTGAAATTATGTTAAAAACTCCTTTTTATTTGCTTGTAATTCATTATATTTGTAACCTGTTAAAACAATATACTTGCTTGTTGTGGATTTCCCTCCTTTAAGTGAGGAGCACCCCATTATATTGGGTATATAAAATAATGGAAGTAAAAATAAGTCAAATAAAACCAAGTAAAACTACAGTAATGATAAAATAGTTGGTAAAATTGTGGTACTAGTGAGTTAAAAGATTTGTGTGTGCGTAAGTTGCACTTAAAAACTTTTAAGTTGAGCTTTCATATGTACATATGTACATGTATATTTTTGTTTTGTTTTTAAGATTGGTATAGTTAAAATTGTCGTATTGACAAGAATATTTACAGGTAGTTGTTTTGCCTGTACAGCTCGGCTGATTTGTCATTTTATATGTGCTTGTCTGCTTCTGTTTTCAAAGTGTTTACTCTATGCACATGGATTGAGTATAAGAAATTTCTTGCCAGTTTTTCAATTTGTTCTTTTTCTATATCGGTGAGGTTCCAGGTTTCTAGTTTTGTGCAGTCTAAGGTTAATTGAGTTAAGAGTTCTGGTTGATCAATAATGTATTTGTCAGTGGTAGTTTTTGAGAGACATAATTTGAGTTTTTGTATGTAACGATGTCGTTGGTTACTAGTGTTCGTACATTGTGAAATGAAGTGTATTCTGTCCTCATCAGCTAGTTTGCATAGTGGACATATGGCAGAGGTCAGGTTTTGTCTGAATCTTTTTCTATTTATTTGTAGTAAATAAGTGTCTGTCATCAACCATGTTTTTATAATAGCCTTTTTTGTGGCAGCGGGCGAGTATTTTGATGAATCCCATACAAGATGACATTTGCTGCTGGAATTTTTTTGCAGTTTGATCATTGCTAATGTTGTTTTACTGGAGAAGTCTCTGTCATTAATATCATGCCAATATTGGTATATAGCTTTTTTACATATTGTTTTCCATTTGTTGGCATCTTCCTTACTGTGGATGGTGTTTATGATATGCAGTGGGTCAGGAAGGGTATATTTGGAAAGTATGTCTCTGACATGTATAAACCAGCTATGGCTGTTGTCATTTTTCATGATAAGTTGCCTTATTGCAAGATCTCGTTCTGCAGAGTTGTGTGTTTTGGCTATATTAATATAGAATGTTGTAATTTTGAGATCTATAGTGCCTTGGATGGGAATAGCTCCAATAAGTGCATTTGTAGCAACATTTGCTGTGCATGTTGATAAACTCTGCAATTGTCTCATGGTTTTTCGTTGGAAACGTTCGAGTTCATCTATGTCTTTTTTTTTTTCATATGTATGATTTCTATACCATGCAGCATTCTAGGAATGACAAAAGTGTTCCACATTTGGTATGCTATTACTGGTGATATACCGTGTGTTCCATGTAGCCCTGTACCCATCAAGGAGTATAGGGTTCGTCTGCCCATTGTTATTCGTTTTGGGATATCTGGGGTATTTGTTGGATTACGCTCTACACCTAGGTGTTTGGTGGAGCCTACGATATTAACAGGAGTCCCACCTAGGACAGTTTTTATTTCATCATTCATTTTTTGTATAGATGTTTTCATTTGGACAATTTCGCATTTAGTTGCGTTCATTGCGAATCGATCTTTACATGAGTTGTTGTATACAATACTTGTGAGAGTTTGTAAATCAGATGTTGTTTTTGCTAAGATGGCTACATCATCTGCACAGGTGGGGGCTGTTATATCAATTGTGCCAATTTTAAACCCAGCTGCATTATTACTTAGCTGATTTAGCATGTCGTTGTTAAATCTTTTATAGAGCATTGCTGATAATTTAGCCCCTTGTCTTATTCCTTGGTGAAGTAGTATATCTGAGGAGTATGATCCACCCCATTTTACCTTTGTATTCGCCTCATGATGTAATGAATTTACAAGTAGCCATAGGTCGCTGTGGATCCCATCAATGAAAAGTTTTCTCAGTAGGCTTTTATGCCATACAACGTCAAATACCTTTTCAGCATCCAGGGTTTCTAATATTAATGTCTCATTTAAGTCTTTGCTTTCATTGTATGCTTCAGTTATCATAAGCCCAGCAACTAGAGGTGATGTGCCTTGAGTGAAGCCACGTTGCATTTTATTTTGTGATGGTAATAGTATGTTGTCTAGTTTGTCTTCCAGGGTTGCTTCTAGGATTTTACATATTATGGAGCTGATAGTTATGCCCCTGTAATTCCCTGGTTTTGTTGGGTCTTTGTCCTTTTTTGGTACAGGTGTTAACATGCCGATTTTTATTTCTTTTGGCACTTCTCGTTTTTCATATATAGTGTTTATGATGTTCATGATTATTGGGGCAGTTTCTTCTATGCTATATTTGAGGTGTTCAGCCGTAATTCCAGCATAGTCAGCTGCTTTATTTAGTTTGAGCTTATTGACAATTGTTTTAATTTCATGCAGTGTGACTGGTTCTAAAGATGGTGTATTAGCACGACATATTTGTTCAATAGCTTCAATATCAGCCGAGACTTGTTTGTGGAATGTATCATCAAATCTATCGGCAGTTTTTGGTTCTGACAGTTTTTTGAAGTGTTTAAACCACCCATCCATCATCTGTTCGGCACCATATTGGTGTCCATCTATTTCAATATACTCAGTGACTACACTCTTGGTGAGCCTTTGTTTGTTTATAAGTTTATAGAATAGTACTTGATCATTAGATGCATTGGCTTGAGAGATTTCATCATATAGTTGGGTTCTCTCTGCAGCTATTTGTTGCCTTTGTGTACATCTTAATTTCTTTTTAGCGGCCATTTTTGCCATTTTGAGTGGATTATTTGTGTCAACTGGCCTACCTGCCGTTTTCCATTGATAATGGGCCTTTTTACTTTCTTGTATCGCACTGGCTATACTGGGGTTCCATTGTTTTTTACCATTGGAGCTTTTTTTATGCCTTTTGGCAGGTGTGGCTTTCTCTGCTGCGCTTATTATCATTTGGCCAAACTTCACAATGGATTCTTCCAGATTATTGTGTATAGTGGTCTGTGTTAGGTGATTGGTTTTGTCTATATGCTGTCTGTAGAGGACTAAATCACATTTTTTCCAGTTTGTTCTTTTTTGTGAGATGTTTTCAAGACTATTTTGTATTTTTTCAAAGGGTGCTATTTTCATTTCGACTTTAATGAGCTCATGATCAGATACATTTGATGGAACATCGATAACTTGCATATTTGATAGAATTTTGTCATGTTTTGTGGATTCAATAAAATAGTCTATGATGGATTGTGATTTCCCATTATGATGTCTAAATGTGAATTCCGGGACATATCCATTGGGTATGGTAAGCTCATGGTCTATATAGAACTTTTTGAAAAGTTTGTCTTGCGCATTAGGTGGTTGTCTATCTAATGAAGCGTTCATATCCCCCTGCTATTATTATTTTATGATCTGAGTATTTTATCATAATAGCATATATTTTTTCCAGTGTCTCATTGTATTCATCTTTATCTTTTTTATCAGCCGAGTGAGTGTTACTGGGCATGTATGCATTTATTAGGCATATATTTGTTGGGCTGCTTTTGATTGTAATACAGATAATTCGGTTGTCACCATCTTCTTTAGCGTTGATGATTTTATTGAGATTTTTGTGCCATAAGGTTGATACTCCCCCATAGCCCCTGATCCGCATGTTTGGTGGTAGTGGTTCATTCTGATCTACTGACTTACTGAAGTTGTTAAAGTTTTCCGCTAGTTCTTTTATTCGAGCAATTTGATATTGGAAAAGCCAGTGTTCTTGGATACATATGATGTCATATGTTTCTATTGCATGTTGTAATACCACTTTGTTTGTGGTTATATTTTGGATGTTAATTGAGGCTATATTGAGTTTTTGTGTCTCAATTATATTTTCGATTCTTAACGGAGAATGTTGATTTATTACTGATGTTGTCTCCCATGAATATGGGTCATAGTTTCTAGGTTCATGTTCCGCTTCGGCAGTCGACTGCTTAGTCGAGGGTGGCATGAAACTATGTTTGGTGGAGGTTGTGTTGCTATATTGCTTGTCATTTGTGTTCTGATATGATGTAGTATAAGCTGATGGTTTTGCTTTTCTGTTTTGTTTTTTCTCACAGTTTTCTGATCTGTCATAGTTTTCTGTGGTATAGACTGGTAATGATTTGTTTGTATGGCCCTTTGGGTCGACCCCCTGCCATGCTCTAAAAAATGATCTTCAGGTTCTCGCTGGCAGTTGGTAGTTTTCTGTTTATCTGTTGCGGTTATTACACGCTTTTGTTGTTGTAAGTTGTGATTATTCTGCATGTTATCGTTCCGAATATTTTCTACACGATAGTCTGATGTTGCTACCGGTATATGGTTGATTAAGTTGGTGTTTTCAATATAGCAGCGTTGAGGCACAGTATTTTCGTTAACACAGTTGTTTTGGTTTACCCGGATTTTGTTTGGGTTTGTTGCTTCTGTTTGTGTATACTGGCTCAGGTTTTGCCTTGCATGATGTACTTCGTTACGTCTAAGAATTGTTTCAATATTTCTTTCTGCTTCTGTTAGACGTAGTTTAATCTGATCGTGTTCTAGCTGTTGTAATCGTTGCATGATGTTTAGATGGTTATTCGTATTTGATGGTGGATACGTATCATTGGCTTGATGTATTGTGTTATTAGCCACTTCATTCCTTGTTCTCAGTATTTTAATTGTTTTTGCTTGTTCATTTATAGTATCCTCAAGCCTTGCTATTTCAGCTTGTAGGGATGCCTTTTGCATTTCACAGTTATCTTTACAGCCTGTGTTACCACTATTCTTTTGTTTAGTTTTATTAATTTTTGATTTTGCTATGGTTTTATTTTTATTACCCGTAAGCACAGTTTCATGACTGTCACCAGATGTGATGTCTTGTTGGGCAGACATGTTGATTTTTTGAGTATGCTCTAGATCTTTCATATAACAAATCGAGCATATGTAATTATCGGTGTGTGATTGGATATTTTCCGCATTAGCTTGGTGTTCGCTTATGCCTTCACAGTTTGGGTGAAACCATTCATCACATTTCCCACAGTTTAAATAGATGTTATGTATTTCATTCATACAGATTGGACATATAGGTTTACTATTATCCTTGTTGAATTTATGACAAGTTTCATTACTAGCATTTGGGCTAGTTTTGGTGATGTTATCTTGTGTTTGTTGGTTTTTGTTGACCCTGGTGTTTTTTGCTATACTTTCCAGATTTTTATTTGTATAGTCATTGGTTGTGTTATCACTGATTATGTTTTTGTCAGTATTCAAGTCATTATTAGATGTTATTTTTGTTTTCATACTGTCGTTTGATAAGTGTTGGTGATTTATCTCTGATTCAGCAGTTATGACACTTTTTTTTGCAGTATACATTTTGTTTACATGTATAGCTTTCTTTGCTATTTGTTTATTTTTGGTTGAGCCATAGTTACTGATGATGTCAGCAGTTGTTAAGGATTGCTCAGTTATCTCGGGTTCAACAATTCTATCATTTTTATTCTCGTTATTTGTTATTGATACGCGTTTTATTGGTGTTTGTGTATTGACAGCTGATTCGTTAATTCTGTCTGGAGATGTGGTTGAATCATATTTACTGATTTTTTGTTTGTTTGCGTTATTTGTTGTAGGTATGATGTTTTCGGGTAGCAGTTTGTTGGCAGTTGAGTCGTTTATCCTGCCTGGAGATGGTACCTCTAGTTCAGATGGAGTATTATATGAGGGTTCTGATTGTATTTCGTTATCTGGGGATTTTATTGTTTCCAGAATAGCGGAACTGTGATTCGGTGGTGTGCTATTTACATGTTTAGCTGTCTTATTGCATGTTGGTATATCGGTGCTAACCATTTTTGTTAGCCTAGATGCAATGATTGTATGTATATTCAGCATATAATGGTCTTTGTTATTGCCGTTAATCATAACTCTATAGGTCGTATGATAGCAGTTTACAGTGCAGCTTTGAGTAGCTTTGCTTCTGTTCTTTCTGTTTGTTTTTATTTTGATAACGACGTCAGCCTGTGTACCACGTCGATCATTACTTGTTCGTATTGTAATGTCGAGCTCCTTGTTTTTTGTTGATTCTTCGTCCATCAGTTCTAGTAAAGCTTTTGTATATGCATTGTAAATATCAGATTGCATGGATAGTATGTAGTTTCCAGCTTTATCTTTAGATACTATGTCTTCCCGTTGTTCTGCCAGAGTAGACTTTTTCTTTAGCTTTCCGGAGTTTAGATAGTAACCCTTGATGGTAGATTCATTTCTGCTGGGTGTATAGGTTTTCGGGGGTTGTCTGATTCTTGTTGTTCTCATTTGCTCAGGTTTGATAGTTCCGGTCATGGCTGGTGAGATGAATTTAGCAGCATTTCTTCCATTTGTGGTTAGCAGTGGCGATGAGCCTATGGAACTTCTTATCGTATTGATATTTTTCCTTGGTAGCCTTCTTTGCTTACCTGTGGAGTCGTGTTTTGTCGTCTCCGTGTTGTTATTTGATATTGGTGTTATATATTCACTCTTGTCTTTATCATGACAGTTACGAGGTGTGGACGTATATTCACAGCTTTTCGTATTGTGATTGTTGCTGGGTATGATTTCTTCCAGTCGTGTCATGCTGTCGTCTCCTCTTGATATGATTGAATCTTCTTTCATCATTGTTGACGGTGAGCTATATTCGTGTAATGATGTATGGACATCTAGTTTGGGGGAGAGAACAGCTAGGCTATCCTGGCCAGTACTCACCCTCCTGCTAGACCTTGTCCCTTTCATCATTTATTTGTTGTTATAATATATAGCAGAAGTCGTTGATTCGATGTTGGAGTCGCCTGTACCAGGTCTTGGCCAGTGTCTCGTCAGGATGCAGACCGTCTTTTAATAGTCTGAAATTCCAGTAATTTCTCTGACCTTTTGTCACCCCGCCTCTATTTTGTAAGAGGTCTTGTGAGAATCTTGGTGAAGTGGTTCCGCTCCCTGTGAGCTCTTCGCGTTGATGGTTCTGATCTGTATGTTTAGGAGATCGATTTGTTGGTACAATTTCAGATCTTCTTCAGCGTATTCTTCACTTTCTTTGTTTGCTTTAGTTAGATTGTGACGCTGTATTGAGTATATTGGTATCTCAAGCAGTATTGGTTTGATAGTAGGGTAGCTTTTCACTATTTCCAGGAGACGTCGATATTTTGCTGTGATAGTATTGACTACAGCATCGTCGTCATGTGATTGGAGATGTATTGTTCTTTGTGATCTGTCGATTTTTGTTAGATCACATGTTCCAAGCCAGATTATGAGAGTGATATATTCGTGTTTTCGTACCTTGTGTCTGAGGTTTCTGTGTAGCCAAAAGATTTCGTCGTCTAGAGTCGCTCCGCTCTTGCACCAGAACTTGATTCCCTGCGGGTTGTTCGATTTGCATTGCAGTGCTATAGACTCCAGGTATTTGCCTTTACTGTCAGCAAGCAGTACAGGTAGAGATGTTTGCTCGCTTTTTGAGCAGACAAAGGGTTTGTCAAGATATTTTAATAACTTTGATTCACTCATGTGTGACTATGGATATATTGGTCGTTTATATTCTATATGGTTAGCACTTTGTGCACATTAAATATAGAAGATAGTACTCGAAAGTATATATATATATGTCAGCACTACTGCATTTTTGTGCAGTTGGAACAATATTTTAAACAATATATACATGTATGTCTTTATATCAAAAATAAATAAATAAATCAATCAATCACACCGTGTTCATTTGGCTCGTTGGTGTTAAAACTTACGACGCTTTACTATGTACGCCGAAACGAGAGACCAGCAATTCTAAAACGTTTGCGCGCAGTGTACGGTTGGCGATTATCGCAATACGATAGGGGAACACCGTGTGCGTAACGTAACTATCACAAGTATAACGTACTCTGATAACAACATATCGCCAAATTCATGCTTCAAACATTTTAAACATGTCATCTTCGGCTTCTTTTATTTTATTTTTATGAAAATGAATAATAAATGGGGTGATAAATATGTATATAACGACAAATAGAATCAAATTAGTCATTTTCCCGTGCAACTTAGGACAGGCAAGACAGGTACAAAAATTGGTGAAATATGAGTACGAACGTCAAAGTGTTCCCCTATCGTATTGCGATAATCGCCAATCGCAGTGTACTTCCGGTCAAAGTTTTATGCACGAAATTTGAAGACGGCAAATTGTCACAAACCAAACTTTTAAAACCATTTCTAGCCACTTGTGTAGCGATGAATACCAAAAAGAGAAAGGTAAATAATATTCACAGGGGCCAGGGCAGTACGACGATTTGCAGTAGGTCCCCAGGATTCGCGGATTTCCCAATAATTTGAAATAAAATTTAAAATATTGTTCCAACTTCGAAGTTAAAGTTCAAAGTTCAATAACTTGTTGCAATTCTATTTCTAGACACTACACTAGTGTTGAAACGGTTAGTGATTTTCAGGAGAAAGAATAATCGACAGAGGTAATCGAATACTAGTCGATTAGTCGGACCCCTTCCGAAACTGGCGAAAGTTCCCGTTTCTATGCCAATATGTATAAAAATTTAAAATTGGCCGTGTGACATCACAGTTTTGTGTACCCAACTCTCCGTTTCAGAACGTTCAAACGGGAAGTATGAGAACTGTATAATCTCCCGTTTTGCCCGTGAGTCTCACAATTTGATGTCTTAAACCCAGCGCTCCCGAACCTCCATATAGTGATCGATATACATGTAATCTTGGGGTTTGGGGAATGCAGGTATACTAACGGTTCTACTAATTGCAGAAATCCGCCTGATCGGAGAAAGCCGGAGAAATCTCGCGTAAATACAGAAAGCCGGGTCGGGTTTCTGTCTGGATATAAATAGATAATAATTAACTTGTGTTTGTGTGGTTGGAGGCCGAAAATAAAATGGAATGGGTGACCCGATATATAAACTGTATACCAAGTTGAAATTCACCCAACTTTGCTATAATTTATGAACTGTAGTCGAAAAGACAGCGATGCCTGTGATGCATATAATATACTAAATTCAAATCATTTTCTTTTATTCAGTCAACCATGCATTTATAATTGATATTTTGATTTATATGGTGCATATATAATATATTATTCCGTTACGGGGCGGGTGCATACAGGAATATATTTGCAGTTCATCTCTAGTTTTTCGGTCTGTATCTATAGTGTAACGACATATTTCGTTCTTTAATGTCTCAAAATAAGGGTATGGGGATGTTTGGATCTCCAATTTAACGACATTTTTCGGTCTTTGTAGTTTAACGACATTTTTCGGTTTTTGTAGTTTAACGACATTTTTCGGTCGTTGATAGTTCAACGACATTTTTCGGTCTTTAATAGTTTAACGACATTTTCTGTCTTTAATATCTTAAGATATAGGGGCCCTTTATAGGGGATATTTGGATCTCTAGTTTAACGATTCAAATTACTATTAAGTGCAGACCACACAACTCCAGTCTGCGATAACTTGCACATAATGTTGCTTCCGACTCATTGCTATTTCACAACGAATGACGCAATTACTCACGCTTATTATAAGGCAAAAAAAAAGATAGTATGTTTCCGATAACGAAGTGAAAAAATTAGGGTAGGTAGGTAGGGAAATTTTTTTTTTTTAATTTTATTCTGATATTTTTTACCCAGCTGCAGAAATATTGAATTACCTCGACCGAAAATGACATAAAATGCCAACTTGTGTTGTGGGAAAGTATTACTTGATAAACACAGCACTAGGAAATATACATTAAGATTGATGAAAGATCAAACTTACTTCATGCTTTAATAAGGATGTTATTTATTTTTCACATACCACATTTTATAAATTTGGCTATAAACTTGGTATGAGATTGATGTCACTAACTTTTATAAGAATTTTACCCATAATACCGCCATTATACCGTACTTGTATTGTGACAACAGCATCCCATTGTCTAGAGGTAGCCAGTGCACCCAACCTAGCATGCCTGGTTTTTGGAAACAGTAGCTGTACCCCTAAGGCCTAACATATGTGGTCATAACCTATATACATGTATATAGATACAGATACACACACGTCTGTTTATAGTGTTCCTACCGGTACTCTCAGGCTCCAAATAAAAGTGCAGGCCTAAATAATAGTGCACAGGAAAAATTCCATTGAAAGTTAAAATAGTGCAGACCCAAATAACTCTGAGCAAAACATCAACTATAGTTAAAAAATTTATAGTACATGTAGGTCAAGCATAGGAATCAACATACCATGTAGTATGTGTCATGTAGAGTTTTATTCGATATTGACATGTATGCCATATACTTTTCATAGCCTCAAAATTAATAAACTTGCAGACTAAGATAAGCACTGTGCAGGGGGGGGGGGGGGGGGGGGGGGATTTCCCAAGAAAATAATAAATGGGCATGCATGTTTATTTGGAACTCATGAATATGTTCCATAAGTCCCAAACAAGGCATACTGGTAAAGCAGGTACGAGATCCACTCTCTTGAAATTAAAATTGCAAGATTCATGCCTATCAATCCACAACCCATCACACACCTGTGGCTTTTGAGACAACTGTCACACTTCATGTCACTTATCACAGGCTTATGTTAGAAACCATGTACCTAAATAAGGCATACTGCTTATGTTAGAAACCATGCACCTAATGATTATCAATATTTATGAGCATTAGCGATAAAAACAGTAAAAAATATCAATAAAAAGATTAGGGTCGGCGGGTTATTTTTAGGGTCGGTCGATGTACGGAAACATAGTATCTTTTTGTTTTGGCCTAATAGGCATGTTACTATGAACAACATGCGAAGCCTACTTGAAGGCCATCGCTCAACTCAGCTGTCCTGAGACAGACTGTATAAACCATGCACACATACATATATGTGTCAATCCCTCAGTTACTTTGAGGAATCTTACTTCCGTTCTCTCCTGATGATGACCTTGTGGGTTCACCAATTCCTAAATTGGGGGAACAAAATAGGTCGAAACACTAAAAGGCAGTGTAGAGTGCTACATAGAATGTCCCGTCCATAGATCGGATGGGGTGTTGGTATTTACCCATCTTTATATAAAAACCACCCCTAGGTATAAAATTTCGTCGAAATCCGTCCGTTTTACCCAATTTGACCTTGAATTGACCATTTTGAAGGTCAAGGTCAGGTCGGGGGTCACAATTTGACCCGTCCAAAACACTCCCCGGACAAAAGTATCCCATGGTATAAAATTTCGTCGAAATCCATCCGTTTTACCCGATTTAACCTTGGATTTACCATATTGAAGGTCAAGGTCAGGTCGGGGTCATGATTTGACCCGTCCAAAACACTCTCCGGACAAAAGTACACCTAGGTATCAAATTTCGTCGAAATCTGTCCGTTTTACCCAATTTGACCTTGAATTGACTGTTTTAAAGGTCAAGGTCAGGTCGGGGTCACGAATTGACCCGTCCAAAACACTCCCCAGACAAATGTACCCCTAAGTATAAAATTTCGTCAAAATCCATCCTTGATTACCACACGATCGCATGCTTTCCAAAGGGTGTGGTAATTATCAATATCAGCACATGTGCTAATCTGTGTCGGACTATTTTATTGAGTCTACCGTATTCGGGGTAACACTACAGCTTTTAAAGCGACCCATTCGCAGCTTTTACATCGACCTAATCCCGCATAACACCAGTGGATATTATATTTTCAAGCACAGTATACTATACACCGGTGGCGTTAATTATAATCTATTTATATCCAGACAGAAATCCGACCCAGCTTTCTGCATTTACGCGAGATTTCTCCGGCTTTCTCCGATCAGGCGGATTTCTGCAAATAGGTAGACCCGGTAATAAAACATTTTTTTTTTTTAAATCTTCGCCGGCAACCAGGAAATAAATAGGCAAGTCTTGTTCGTAAGTCTCGCTAATGAGATGTCGGGTGTGTTTTATTTTCTCTCTGAATAGGCGCCTCATGTCACATGGGGGGGGGCTTTATTAGACGCTATTAAATTACTGAGTTGACTTTAAAAGCATGCTTGTTTTGCCATTTTGTTGCTTCATTACTCTAATATTACACATGCCATAGTGAGAAGTTATCATGGATCAATTGCACCACACCGAATTAGACAGTGTTCATGGTGCTCAGTCTTTGATGATTAACATAAAAGAAACCGCGCCCACACATGCATACATTGGGTTCAGTTCAGTTCAGGTCACCGACCATGCATGCCTGATGGCAGCGGCATCTTTAAAGGAACAATACAATTAGGCTTTAAGAAGTTAGTATGTGTTATTAACTGTTACAGCTTACGTGATAATATGGCCGTGCAATAGCACTGCTGTCGTGATAGCATATATAGGTAATGCTTTTTCCCAATTAACCGACTAGCAGATTTTGGGGTTGACTAATAACCGCGTCGACGTCGATTAGTCGGATAATCATTTCAACACTACACTGTGAAAATGTCAAGTACCGTCATGATATTTTTACCCTTATATTGTATATGGACGACAGTCGACTTTTTACCATTCTAATTTACAATTTTTTAATGATTTTTGATATTTTTTGTTCCAAAATAGCCAGACTCTTAGTCTTAGTCTTAAGTAAACCATATTTTTTCAGGGGGGGGGGGGTGGTGTGTGTGGTCAATGACCGTTTATTTGATTTTAGAGCTCACACCTGTATAGTCTCGGCTATGTGTCAGTGTTTTTATTGTTGAACTCTAATTTTCACATGCACATGGTCCCATATTCTACTACATGTATATGTGTTTTTTTCAAATGTACGCTATATTATTGTTCATTGTCTGCAATTATTCACTATATGAACTCTTGTAACAGCCCTGATCATGTGTTTTTGAGGTTATATAAAACAAACTATTTTAAAAGATATTATTAATAGTGCTGGGCGATATTTAAATAAAATAAAAACTGATTTTTGTGAAAATAATTGCAGTGAATGATATTATCACATAATTCATGTTTGTCCCCTAACATGTAATATAACAAAGATCATTAAGCTGGAGGCCCTGTATCTGCAAAGCTACATTTTAAGTTATGCATCAGTTTTTCACAGTATGAGATACAAATGTATCATGATAGAATTATGGTATATTAGCAATGTACTCACTAGTCATCGACGTGCACAACTGTCAACTGTTCAGCAGATGCTCCAGGTCTCTACACATGCATCTTACAGTGCTGCGCGGATGAAATGTTCGCGGAAATTATTTATCGTGGAGGCCACACAACTGTGGAATTTATTGAAAGGCCCCGCAAATGGCATGGTTGTGGCTGTGTATGGGACTTAGGCCTATCATTATGCAAAGTCTTCATGATCTTTTAAAGACATTTTATGGACTTGTTCGGGTGCGTGAAATTGATAAGTTAGTACTCAGTTGCTATGCCAATCTGGGGAATATGGATTATGTAGCATTCTACCTACATGCGTACATCATCAAACATTTCAAAGAAATCGACCATACCACTCCACAGAAAAAGTCGGCTGAACTATGCTCAATTGTAAATATTTACATCTCGATTTGGGATGCAACTATCGGCGATAAACTAACACAAATGATTTCGCCATCGAGAGTCATTGCATTTAATTAATATATATGAATGACGGTGTGTGTTGTCAATTTGGTTTAATATTCATAAAAAATAACTACTTTGAGCAGGATTATTCTCAATTTCTATTTGATCACCCTACTGGAGTGTTTCATATCACTTTAACATTCAACAATTCGCTATGAGGTGATGTGTCTATTTTAGCTGAGCTATGAGCATACAGAATTTCCATCTGATTTAACAAAGGATCAACATCCAAAAAAAGTTCAAACACCAAATCACCAGCAATCAGGAATTGAAGGCGGAATAAAGGCCAGTGATTGGAGTCGATGTATGTCAGATATGGCTTATTTTCATGTTAATGCTTCAAAACAGGAAAATTTGCCAAGACAAAAACGTCCAAAAAAGACTAACTTAAAAAGTGGTGTGTTTCAGCGATTTGAAGCATCTGACAGCTGTGAGTATAGTTCATTATTTAACCTACATGTAAACCAAGAGAGTTGAGCAGCTTGTCATTTATATTTTGGACGATATATTTAATAGATACCTGACAGCAACTGGAGGATGTTGCTAAAGGAATTCTAACACAAAATGCTAATGATTTTGTTGTAATTGTATTTGACCTATGATTGATTAATGACAGTGGGAATCCGTCCATGTGTCCATTCATGTCATGACCGTTACCTCTTAACAAAATTTGTATCATAACTTCTACTCAGGGACGTGGCTGGAGGATCTCCGTTGGGGGATGGGGTGTCCACTTTGGGGAATTCCAACTCGCACCCCCCCCCCCCCCCCCCCCCCCCCTTGAATCCAAACAGACACGTTTTGCATAAATTTGCGCCACACCCCCCTTGCACCTCAGTTCTGAGTTGGTCATTCGCGAAACCAATATATTTTATATTCTATAATTACAATCATGGGTATATAATATATGATCCTAAGCGCGATACCATTTCTGACTATGGTTTTCTTGTGAGGTGTTTGTTGCTCATTTCGAAGAGCTTTACGTGCAAACTTTCGCCAGTTATGAGGGTAACTAATTGAACCGACAGTTGAAACTAGATTAAAACTGGAAGAATATGTGATTGGGAATTTTTAGGCTAAAATTGGGAAAAATAGGTTGGCCTGCTGTTTGAACTTAGGATAACCCTGAGTCCTGTCCAAACTTTCTTTAAGGATTTACCATGTGCCTTCTTGATTATTTTCTGAGATTCCATTCTGTTACATAAGCTTGATAACTGCAAAAAAGTTTATCTGATTTTGACCAAATTCGGTTCTCGGGTTCCACTCAAGCCTGCAAATAGAGTGTCTGACATTTGCAGAATGAGGTTCCCAGAGGGTGAATTTAGTGATGCTATCCTGCGCAGTGGACTAGCATCACCAAATTCACCCTCTGAACAACACCAACTTCAACTGTGGAACTTCAATCTGATTCTAGGTCTTCCATAGCAGTTCAGGCCTAAGCAGAATGAGGTTCCCAGAGGGTGAATTTGGTGATGCTAGCCCGCTGTGCGGAATAGCATCACTAAATTCACCCTCTGGGGACCTCATTGTGCAAATGACAGACACTATTTGCAGGCTCAGTTCTACTCAAGCACATATTTACATATGCCACAACTCAGCCACAGCATCTCCTCTGCATACCTCTGCATTTTTAACTGTAGATGAAGGATCAATTACTTGGAGTTCGAGTGATGACGAAAAACATTCAGCTGACAGAAGCCCAAAGCAAATTCACAAACAACAGAAAGAGAGCACATCTCTTAGTGTCGCTGAACTGGATGAGAGTATAGTGGACACTTATTCTGACGTGGAATTTGATTCAGATGAATTTGATGATGCTGCTCTTAACAAAGAACAACAAGGACTAAATATTGCTCATTCACAGGTAGATTAATGCCCTAAATAATCGACTCCTTAACCACAGCAGAATTATGGGTAATTTTTCAGGACTTAGTCAGAAATAGGGCTTATTGCCATTCATCGGAAAACTCTCACCGAGCCATATTTCCAACTAAATCCTGAAAAATAATCGACTCCTTAACCACAGCAGAATTATGGGTATTTTTTCAGGATTTTGTCGGAGATATGGCTTGTTGCCATTCATCGGAAAGCTTTCACTGAGAGCTTTCCGATGAATGACAAAAAGCCATATTTCCGACTAAATCCGGATAAATTATCCATAATTCTGCTGTGGTTAATGAGTCGATTATTTAGGGCATTACTCTCGGGCTCCAAATAATAGTGCAGGCACTTTTATTAATTTTCAGCCCAAATTCCCCCTGCACACACCTTATTTGGGTCTGCACATTTATTATTTTCCAATATTTAATTAGGAGATTTTATTTAAAGTTCTTAATATTGTCCCAAGTTGTCAATTATTGTGCTAGGTTGTTCTGAAGAGAACCATGTAAGTCTTGTTAGACAGGCCTGGCCTTTTAAGGCGGGCGATCGCCCTCGCCCGCCTCTGCCCGCCTGAAATTAAAATAAGGAGGGCGCCTATCGCCCTCCTCGCGTAAGTATAATAAAAAAAAAAAAAAAAATAAAAATTTAAAAAAAAATAAAAAAAAAAAAAATTTCAGTGTTGGTATCTTTTAATAAGTATATAAATATTATGGTTTACATATGCATATACATGTTAAGCGCCATTATTTTACAAAGACGGGGGATCCGGACTGGGAAACTCGTGGTTAATAAATGTACAGTAACGACATGGAGACCTCACGGGTACTAAATTTACAGAAATGACCAGGGGGCCTCGCTTTTTTGATTATTTCTTTTTCACATAACTTTGATTATACAATGATTAAATTAAATATTATTATGAAATATAAATCATAACACGAAATTTGTATGTGTTCTCTGGGTTTCTGCTATCTTTTATTTTCCTACTCTTTATGACTATATCAGAAACTGCCTATACAGCAGAGTGCTCTACCTATCATTAGCTAATGTCAGCTTCTGGTGGGTAAGACATGGTACCTCTAATTGTGGACTCTTCTGCTATAGGGCATCCCCCCTTTACTCACATAATGTGGGTCACACAAAACTACATTTTTTCCCTCAAGAAACACTGAACAAAATCCACAAATATATGCCAGAATCGCTCTCAGGGACACTACATATTAAAAATTTCCCGGGGGAAGACCCCCGGACCCCCCTAATCATGAGAGGGGGACACCCCCTCTCAAACTCAGCCCCGCTCGCCTCTGCGAGACTCGGATGATGCTTCGCATCATATGGTCAGATAAAATAGCCCTCCTGGGATAAATTAAGGAGGGCGATCATTGCCCTCCTTCCAATTTCAAAGGGCCAGGCCTGGTTAGACCTGTTTTAGTTGAATTTAAGTCATCTTAGCCTAGAATACAGTAATGCCCTAAGTAATCGACTCCTTAACCACAGCAGAATTATGGGTAACTTTTCAGGTTTTAGTCGGAAATATGGCTTGTTACCATTCATCGGAAAGCTCTCGCCGAGAGCTTTCCGATGAATGGCAACAAGCCATATTTCCGACTAAATCCTGAAAAGTTACCCATAATTCTGCTGTGGTTAAGGAGTCGATTATTTAGAGCATTAATGTAGATATAGAGGATCTCACATGAGTTTCTATTTTATACGGAATTTATCAACCGAGTTCACTAAATTCGATTTGAGCCGAGGTTTACCGAGGACGAGGTTGATAAATTACGTATAAAATAGGACGAGTGTGAGATACCTTTTATCACATGATCAAATAAACCCGAAGCAACGCGAAATATTCATCGAAAACAACAATCATAAACTACAGCGATCGCAAGTTATTTGAAGAACGCCGTGACGTCATCGCACGCGCTGATATTAAACGTGTCTATTACCGATAATTATGAAACTGCTTTTATGGCCAAATTATGTGATAAAGTAAATTATTGATTAAACTGAGATGAATTGCACCCTGCACTATTATTTGGGTCTTCACTTTAATTCAATTGTGTCAGGATTTCCTCCCTGCACATTTATTTGGGTCTGCACTTTTATTTGAAGCCCAAGAGTACAGGTATTCTTTGGTGGGAAATGTTCAGATAATAAGTGGTTGTTTGTTGAACTTATTATCTGAACATTTGCTAAGGGAACCACTCCTCAATGAGTATTTAGTATAGAAGGGGTTAATTCAGTCAGACTTCGACCAGGATATGATGTAATGCTGATAAAAATTGCTTCTCGTTGAATTACAATGGAGATAAAGTACCCTGTTTCATTGGATATGTGGGGAGTCAAACATGAAAACAGTTTGTGAACTCGCCGACAATCCCTGAATAATCAACTGAAAAGAGTAATTTATTTTCTAAATATTCATAAAATTTCCTCTTTGGATCTACATAAAATTTCAACTAAATTTGAAAAGTAACTCACTGATGTTCACAACAATTACCAACTTCAGGCATCTTGCGTTATTACACGTAATCATTTGACTTATTATCACTTCCATGGTTATATATTGAGATACATTTCTGTCATTTCAATACATAGTCTGTATATCAGTGTTTCATATATTTCTGACTGGGCTATTTATTCCCTGGAATGTGACATGACAGCCAGAAATTTAAATGTTCAACTTGAAGATTGAAGATGATGAATTACTCTAATCCTATGGTAACTGTATACTATCTGAATTACCATAAAACCTGTAAATGAATGAATAGGAATCCATAGGGTGTTTTTCACACTGTAATATGATTGTATTATCTGAGCATCACCACAATTAAGTATAGAGAATTCCACAGCATACTTGTATAAATATAAAGTCGGGCAATCCATTCAAGTGTTAATGGATTAAGTTTTGTTTTCTTTTTAGAAAAGTGACAATATCATTGAAGATGACGACAACAGTGAACCAGGCCAAAATAACGCTCAACCAAATAACTCAGTAAGTATATATACTCCAAATTTTATACCTCCACCAGGGCTTAAAATCTGATGAGAATCAGAATCATGATTCTTAGTTTGATTGTCGTAAAAGCAGCTGATTCGCTGTAGAAATGCTATATTTGATTCTCGCAAAATGTTATGGATTTTAAGGTCTGCCCACAAAAACAAAAGGTGGTTATACTGGATTGCCTTTGTTCATCCATCCGTAACAGCTTTGAAGCTTTTTGGCATGCTCATGAACCACTATGGGGAAGGGGGAGGTTATTCACTTGGTGCGGGATTCATCCATTCATTTGTTGCAGAGTTATGGCCCTTAGAGTGAAAAATGCATCCTTGCCACCTTTGGATCTCTGTATCTCAGTTTTTGTAACTACATTTTCGAATGGTCTTTACTATTCTCCTGAAGCAGCTTTGGGGAGGAGGAACAATATCCACATGCAATAAGTTTTGTCCATTTATTTCTTCTGAAGTTATGGGCCTTAAAGTGAAAACTCATGACCCTAGTGGGATGGAAGATAGTGTCCAGTCACTTTTTTTTATCTAAAATTATGGGACTTAGAGCGTTAAATAAATTCAACTTTAAATGTATCTACATAGAAACTTCTAATCTTTATATATTAGTCATCACTGGGCAGATTAACCCCTTCTGTACTGAATGGATTCTCCCACCCAGTTATAAAAGTACATATTGGAATGGTCTATTATCTGTCTTGAGGGGTGTTCATATAATAAAGGCAGGCAACAGACATGCAAAAAGATAATACAAGTGCAAAATGATTCATATTCATTGGTGGGAAATGTTCAGATGATAAGTTCAACAAACGACCTGTGAGTTAGTATTGAAATGGTTAAGTTCATTGGTGGGAAATGTTCAGATAATAAGTTCAACAAACGACATGTGAGTTAGTATTGAAAGGGTTAAGACACCTTATGAGTTAAGACACCTCAGATATTTATTACACCACCGCTAAGAGCAAGTCTGAGTTTAGTGTGCCTGTCATTGGCAGAATGAGGTCCCAAGAGGGTGAATTTAGTGACGCTATCCCACATAGCAGGCTAGCATCACCAAATTCACCCTCTGGGGACCTCATTCTGCTTAGGCCTCATCTGCTATGGGAGACATAGACTCAGATTGAAGTTCCCAAATGCTAAATATTGTGATGTACACCCATTGGGAACCTCGATTATGCAATGTGTCATCTGCCAATTTGGGGATACAGAGAAACTAAACTAAATAAGAAATAGAATCTATGTGATTTTGAAAGTGTGATTGAGAGCAGTATTACATAACATTTTATCAATATAAATCTCTGTCTCACCATATCTAGAGATGCTTTTCATTTAGAGGGCTAATTTTGCAATATTGTGTCTGTGCAATTATGGCACTATCATAAAACTGTTAAAAAACAATAAAATTGTTGTTCCCCTGCCAACCTTATGATGACATAAATTTCATTTTACCTGCCAAATGGTTAATGCTCCAAACACTGACACTTCAGAGTGGAATCTCTTCACCATCCATCAGTGGGACCTCATCTTCCTGTTCTCAAAGATTCAGTCAGTTTGGATCAGGTGTTAAAGGCAGTGACTTTTTGAAAGGACTGCAGTTTAAAACTCCAAAGAAAGAAGATATCACTCCTGATAGACTTGATGACTCAACAAAAAAGAAGAAGAAATATATGAAGTTAGTGATATTATTGTATTTATATGAAGAAATATATAAAGTTAGTGAACATGTATTTATATTATGGGATTGAAAATTATACAAATTGATTAAAAGCATATTGTGCTCTCATCGTCGAGTTTCAATTTGATTTTACAGTAGTGTATGACAATGCTTGCATGATGACAATGCTTGCATGATAGATTTTGAACTGCTATTGCTAAAATTTCCGACTGCATTTGATGTACCTAAATAGCTATATGTATTGGAAAACGCGATTATGTAACAATATCTGAACTTGCTGAAAATGTAAATATTTTATAGACTTTGATTTTCAAAAGGTAATCCCTGATGACAGTGACTGCAGATAACATATTTTGTTGTCAATCTGTTGGAACATTTGTTAAGATACTATATTGAGCAAGATCATCGACTTTGAACAAATTATTTAACCCTTTACCCAACAAACCGGCCAAAACCGGCCAAATAAAGCTTCAACAGCCTAAAATATCTTCGGTCTGTCTCAATAGAACCATACAAATATGGATATCATTGGAACCGGCTCCTTGACCACATTGTGATAGTTACAGTTATGCCCTGTGCCAATGCATTCT